>LOJH01041413.1:0-11319 GCA_001685095.1 Ellobius talpinus
CCAAGGGTCAGGAATGCACTCACCCCTCCAGTGGATCTTCTGGTAGAGCCCAAGTCTCTTAATATGATGGAGGAGGAGGGAATGCAGAGACAAGAAAAGTTTACAGACAAACATCTCTACATCTCTAACAAACAGAGACACAAAGAAATGTGAGCCAATAAAATCAGGCAATATTTGAAAAGATAATATGGGATAATTTTAGGAATGCAAGGTTGGCTTGAACTTTGAAAAGTCAATGAATATAATCAATATTACCAGCAGACTAAAGAGGAACTACATGATCATTTCAGTAGACACAGAAGCAAGCTTCACAAAATTCACTATTCCTCTGTGATCAAAAAAGTTCTCAACAAATTAAGAATAAAAAACTAATTTAGTTCATCTATGAAAAACCTACTTCTATACTTAAAATAGTGAGATACTGAATATGGTTAGCCTACCGTTAGGAAAAACAATGAGCTTCATGCTTCTGTAGACATCAAATTTGTAATTCTAGCCTATGCAATAACACAAGAAGAAAAAAACAGAGAGAACTAGAACAGGAAAGGAAGATTTAACAGTGTCATTATTTGTACAAATTTTTTTTCTTTCTAGTGTGGAATGTTTTAAGAAAGTTATATGGTATGGAGATAGGATACAAAGTCAAAATAGCAAACTCACATCATTAAAGATAGTTGTTTTTAGAAGGCGTGTGGATCTGGGGGAAAGGGGAGATAAAGAGAGCTAGGAGTGGAGGGAAGGGAGATTGTGCTTGGGTGGTACTGTATAAGAAAAGACTCTATTTTCAAAAAAAGGACAAAATCTTAGTTGTTTTCTCTAAAGTTCCTGTGAATATGAAACTAGTCAATACTAAGTATTTTCCCCACAGAAAATATAAAGCTAGATTCTCGTGAACTCTTTTGTTGTTGTTTTGTCATCAAGAAATTCACTATTTTGTTTTTAAGTGTGTTTCTGCTGAAAGACATCTTTTCCAATGCATACTGCCAATTCATTAACAGAGAGCTCATGCCAACAGCACAGGGTCTTCAGATCTAAGCAAAGTTTATCTAATACATGCATCTTTTCTAATATGCAGATCGTAACTTGCTTGCATTTAGGAACACTAGAGAATATAGGAGCAATAACCCTGTGGGCATTTTAAACAGCAGAATCACCAGGAAAAAGAACAAAATTCAATTAAGTATGGCAGCAGATAGTAATGGAAAAGCATACATGCTTGCCTCACGAGAACTCAAACAAGAAGGCAGTATTCTTTCTTCTGGGAGCATGTATACCGGGGGCTTACATTTTTAAATCATTTTGTTCATTTCCACAAATATTTGGAAAAGCTCCATGATTATTGACTTGAAGGTTACAAACAAATTTTATCTTGGAGGCAAATTTCCAAATATTAAAGCTGAGAATTACAAAAATCAATAATATATAAAATCAAAAAAATCAATGATACATAAGACAACTATGACACTGGACATGAGAATGTGATATATTTACAATAGATAAAATGCTGTGTTACTCAGCTAAGCTAATCAACTTGTGTGTGTGTGTATACGTTTATGTGTATATGCATATGGGTTGTACAAGCAGATGTGGAAACATTTGTGTAGGGGTCTGAGGTCAGTGTGGGTATCTTTCTAAATTGCTCTCCCCATTTTTTTTTAAATAGAGTCCCTCAGTGAACTTAGAACTCATCAATTCCTCTAGCCTGGGTAGCCAGCAAGCCCCAGGGGCCCTGCTGTCTCTGCCCTCTAGGCCTGGGATTGAAAGTATGTGGAACCATGCCTGGCTTTTACATGTGTGCTGAGGGTCAAACTTAGGTTTGAGACATCTCTCCAGCACAGATAATCCACTTGTAGAGATGTTTATTTTGGATCATGGTTTTAGAGAGCTTTGCCCATGGTCTGCTGGCTTTGTTGCTTTGGAGGGTATATTGAGGACGCTGCTTACATCATGGCAACCATGAAGCAAACAAAAGAAGACCAGGGCCCACTGACTCCTCCCAGGATGAGTACTCCAACACCTCCAATTTCCTAGGCCCCATCTGGTAAGTGTTCCACTCTGCACAATCATACACAGGCTACCCAAGCCTTTAGCATGCCAGCCTTTGGGAGACAATGGAGGATTCAAACCACAGCAATGCTTAGGAATACATTTGCCTCAGAAGAAACTGTAGTCTTAAACATTACAAAGAAAAAGTATTTAAAAACACATATAGCATGATAATAGTCATAGTTTGAGAGCCTCTCGAGTTCATTGTAGACTCAATAGTGTCCCAAGTCGTTTAAAAAACTTATTTGCAAGCACATTCTAAAATTCACATGGAAACACAAGAGACAGATTAGCTAAAGCAACTTTTAAAAAGAAAAACAAAACTTAAAGTGTTAGACTACTTGTTTCCAAAACTTACCTAGAGATGCAGTAATCAAGACAATACAGGATTTGTGTAAAAAAATTAAAAAGGGACACAATAGTAATAAAAAAAGAAATCTACACAAGTACATACAAGTCAACAGTGGGCTTTGCTTTTCCTTTTTAAATGGCAAGGCAGTTCAATGTGGGGAGGAAACCCTTTGAGACAGTCTGTACTGGGAAAAGTGAGCTTTCACAAGCAAGGGAAAATGAAGCTCGACATCTGCTTCACACTGTTCACAAAGAGAATTCCAAGGTGAGCATGGTAGGAGCACCCTTGTTCCAGAGTACTTGGGAGGCTGAGGCAGTAGGATCACCAGCTTGAGCTACAGTATCAAATTTGAGTTCAGCCTAGATGACCTTATCTCAAAATAACAAAAATCCAACCAATCTAAGAAGTTTAAGGTGTCATCAGCACAACTGTAAAGCTTCTAGAAGAAGGGAGGCGTAATCTGAAAATTTAAGGTAGGAAAAGCATTTTAGAGAGAACATAGAAGTCACTCAGCATAGAGGTGTATGCTCTGTTACTGTATCTGGAACCCACAGAGGACTCACATAAACCAACACTGAAGACAGCTCAAGACTATATTAAAATAAAAAAGAGGGTCACAGTCTTGAACATTTCACAAAGGATTTAAAAATGACCACAAAGCACACAAAAATGCACCCAACAGAACTTCACATTGGGGAAAACACAGTTAAAGCAGCAATGAAATGTTTGGGAAAGCCACATGAGAATAGATCCCATTGATTTTGCAGCTCACAACAAACGTGGGCAAAAAAATCATGCAGCTTTCATAGCCTCTACCCATTGCCTTTCCTGGAGGCTGTGCAGAATTGTCTAGCCACGATGAAAAATGCATGTCCATTCCTTCTCAAATTAAAGTTGCAACTACTTTGTGCTGAAAAGTTGTGCTGCAGGAAAGGGCTCATACAAAAATGTCTTTACCTGCCAGAGCCCCAGGCTAGAAACAGCCCAGGAGAATAGATAATCAAATTGCAATATATTTAGACTAAGCAACATAAATCAATGGATTAGCAATACATAACACAACACAGCTGATCCTCAAAGTGCTATGTTGGGTAGGAGAAGCCAAAGCAGGAAGAGTGTATTACTGTGTGGTTCCATTCCCAGTGGGGAATTACAGTCATATTTGCTTACACCGTAGGGCAGAGGTTGTCTAGAAAGAACTGAAGTAAGCAGGATGTTAATTATATTTTCAAGTTGCACCAAATTGTGTACTTATTGCATTCTACTGTATACTAAAGCGTGATTAATAAAAACTCAGAGACAGAAATTGGGGTTCAACCTAAAGGTCAGAAAAGTAAAACAGTCAGTCACTGGCTTTTACCTCTACCTCAGTCTGAAATGATGACCCTGCCCCCAAGAATCTCAGAATGAGACTGAGGTTGAGAGCTGTCTCCTGCATTTTATAATCCTCTCTAGTTCTGGAATTAAGGGTGTGCACCACTACTGCATGGTTTCTATGGCAAGCTAGTGTGACCACTAGTATTAAGGTGTGTGTCATTGCTGCTTGGTCTGTAAGGCTGGTCAGTGTGACTGTTTCACTTTTCTAATCTTCAGGCAAACTTTATTTATTTAAAAATACAAATGAAATTCCACTACATTTCCCCTTTTTGTCTAAAGTAAAAAAGAAGGCTATAACTAATATAAGAAAAACTATATACAATAAGTACATAACTATATACAGTATATACAAGCAATAACTATATCAACAATATCTAGTTCATTTGCATTTGACAGATTAGGAGAAATTACTCCATATATATCCAATTTTGGTGAGTACAAAGTCTTTAACCTACTTTACTCATAACTTGCTTTCTGCATCAGGTAAACAAGGAAAACTGTAACTATCTAGTCTTCAACTCCCTCAGAGACCCAAGAAAAAATAATATTAACTGAGTAAGCAGGAAGTAAAAGTAAGCAACTTCCAAAAAATGTAATGACAGAAACAATGTGACTGCCTGGACAGTCACCCAAAGTTCCTTTGCAATGTTGGGGCATCTATCTTCAGCCTATAGGCCTAGCATATCTGACAGACTTTTCTGTGGAGCAGGATATTCTGAAGGGCTGTCCCTNTAAACAAGGAAAACTGTAACTATCTAGTCTTCAACTCCCTCAGAGACCCAAGAAAAAATAATATTAACTGAGTAAGCAGGAAGTAAAAGTAAGCAACTTCCAAAAAATGTAATGACAGAAACAATGTGACTGCCTGGACAGTCACCCAAAGTTCCTTTGCAATGTTGGGGCATCTATCTTCAGCCTATAGGCCTAGCATATCTGACAGACTTTTCTGTGGAGCAGGATATTCTGAAGGGCTGTCCCTCCTTATCTTGACAATGTTTGGAAGTTATTTCTTTTGTGTCTTGCTTGTCTAATTAGGACAGCATACTGTCAGCAGTTGAGGCAAGGGCATTTTCTTGCCCAGTGGCTTACTTTTGCCACAAAGAAAGTAAACTCCATGTGGAGTTTCTTTGATGCCCATTATTTTCTCTGAAGTAGGTTGGGGTTGCCAGGAGCAGACATGTCTTATTGTCATAAGAAAGAGTGTATGTTATTAAAATATCTTAAATGCCATATTCTGTACATCTCTGAAGTGTTTGAAGATGACCTGTTTAATCTAAAAAGCTCACCCTGGCATATACACAAACACACACATAGAACCAGAATATTCAAACACACACACATACACACACACACACATACATACACTTTCACACACCTGTAGCTGGAATTTTCTTTGAGTCACCAATCAGCTCCTAAATAAAGACAAGGAGACTTACTAATTATGAATGCTCAGCCTTAACTTATGTTTGTCCCACTAGCTCTTTTAACTTAATTTAACCTGCTTCTATTTATCTATGTTTTGCCTTGGGGTTTTTTACCTTTCATTCCGTTTGTCCTATTTTCTTGCTTCATCTGGGTCTGTCTGTCTGACCCTGGCATCTCCCTGGCATCTCCCCGAGCCTAAATTCCTCCTCTTACTTACTCTCCTTCCTGGAAGCCCTGCCTATACCTCCTCCCTCACTATTGACCATTAGCTTTTTATTAGACCAATCAGTTACCTTAAGCAGGCAAGGTAAAACAGCAACACATTTTTACATAATTAAGCAACTGCAACAAATCTTTCCATAATTAAGCAAATGCCACACATCTTTATATGATTAAACAAAAGGAACACATCTTTGCAAAGTTAAATATTCTGCAACATACATCTGGTTGCAAAAACTGAAAACTCTGGTTGTCAGTGATGGGAGCAGAATTTAGTAGACATCTCATTATAAAGCAATGGACAATAGCAAATACAGCTGTGTGTACTTTGGGCCAGCCAGTCCTGTACATGTGGTGTGCCACAGCAACAGGTATGTTCCCCAGAAAGCTCTTGATGTCCACTAATGGGGAAAGAGACACGTCAGAATCCAGCTCACAGAAGGATCACAGTGATGAAAAGAGCTACTAACATTGACAAGGATGGTCCTTAGAAAAACTGAAAAGAACACGGAGGGGAAAGAACTGCATGCGGTTTATACAAATTTGGAAAATATAGGTCTCAATTAAATAAACTCCCTATGCATTTATGCATAACAGGAATTGTAGGGAAACAGGAACGGATAATCAGCATGAAATTCAATACAGTGGTTACCTTTAGGGAGTGAAGGAAGGGGCTCAGGGGTCCTTCTCTATTTGTAATGTGTTATTCTAAGAACCTGAGGCAAATGTGGAAAATATTAAGATCTGTTATGCTTGGTGGTGGAGCCAGGTATTTATTTGAGATACTGTTAGGCGTGCATTTCTGCATGCTGAAATATTTCAAGATCAACACGAAGAAGGACTCAGTGCCCTGACTGCTGAGGTTTAGAGGTACTATAATAAGGAATTCAGTGTCATTGTCTCCTAAAGAAACGATTCTGCTCCCCTAGGAGTGCACTTCTTCTTCTCTGGGACATGTTTATTCTCTAGAGCTTTGAAAGCACATTGGCTTTCAGGGAAGGACTGGAGGTAGCCTGCTAGAAAGGGCACATACCAAGAACCAGGAAGACATAAATATAAGTAGAAGGTCGGGGTCAAAGATAACAAATATTCCATCAATACTGGTTGACCACAGCGGTTGTGATCACGTTTCCAACTTGGCTCAGAATTTCTTGGCAACAGTCACTGCCACTCCATCTCAAGCTGACCCAGAGAAGCGGGCTAGGAAAACTAACCTTTGTTCTCCAAGGTTTAACATTAATATTTTCTTGAGCAGTCTTCTCTCTATTTCATTTTGTATTTGTTTTGCTAACTAGCCAGCACCTCCCCCTCCTCCATCATCCCTTATTTCTCCTCTTCTTCCCCCACTCTGACCCCAGAGTATCTTACTAAACAGTCTCAGAGCTGGGAGAATTAAAGCCTGGGTTTACACAGAGGAGAGCTGACTGGGGCATGGTTAGGTCTATCAGGTGAGCTTGGATCACAGTAAAGAAAGAGGGGTTGGAGAGATGACTCAGTCTGTGAAGGCTTGCCATGCAAGCATGAGGACCCAAGTTCAATCCTTAGCACCATGTCAAGCGGCCAAGGATGAAGGTGTAGTTGCCATCTGTAATTACATCTGGAACCTCAGCTCTAGGGAGGTGCACCGGGAGCATCCCTGAAGCTCACTGGCCAGCCAGTCCAGCCAAATCAGCATCCTCCAGATCCAATGAGAGGCCTTGTCTCAAAAAGTAAGGTGGGAAGTGAAATCAGCATCTGGCCTCCACACTCATGTGCACACACACACACACACACACATGAACACACACACACCCCACACAAAATATAGGAAGATGTGCATGATTACCAAGTCTAAATAAACTTAGTTATAATCAAAGAAAGCCTAAAACAGAGATGTGACTACATTAAGAAATATAAGAAAAACAAGCACACTAATTATCTTAATATAAAAATAACACCTGTTGGTAAATGCTGATGGCTCCACATTTTATAATTTAGTTCAATGCATGCTTCTCCACTTGTCTTGCACTTCCTGTCACCACTCGCACTGCAGGTCTGCACTTGGACGCTTGGCCACCATCTGCTCCTCCTCTGGACAGATACTCCAAGCACCATGGCCTCTCATCGCAGTGAATAGCTAGTGGGTCTCCTCGTTTGCCCATCAAACCCCTGGCATTGTCATTCGCCCTGCCTCTCCTACCCCACATCCCACCAATCATGCCTCTAAAATGAATCCAAGTGCAACCACTTCCCCACAGGCCTCTCACTCACTGCCATCTGCATTCACCTCTGTCTTTTCCTAGATGGGTACGGTGCCCACCAACATGGCATCCCTGAGTCCATTCTGACACTTGACACCTCAGGCTGATTAGTCACACATTATTGGTAAGAACATGGTTAGTATTTTTATACTTTTCATAAAGCCTTACTATATAACAATGTGCATGTGCTCATACATATTTCATGTTAGTTTTTATACTTCATGCCCTTCAGTGTTCTATAGAAATAGACAAATGGGAGAAATTCTGTTTTAAGTTCTCAACACAACAAAACACAAAAGCAGTTCAAAAAGACCACAGGCAACAAGTTTGTTCTGAAGATGATTTGGCTGGTAAAGGTACTTGGCATCAACCCTGATGACCTGAGTTCAATCCCTGGGACCTACCTGATGGAAGGATAGAACAGACTAACACCAGTTCTCATCTGACCTCTACATGCATACCTTAGCGTGTGTACAAACATACACACACATATACAATAAACAAATAAATGCAACCCAAACAATAAATAATGTAACTTTATTTAAACGCATGACTTTTCTCGGCAGTGAATGGAGGCCTTGCCTTCTAGTTTGGGGCTGAAATAAGCTTGGCTGAGCTGCTGAACCTCTCTCGGCCTCAGTTGTTCAGAGAGGTGTGACCAGAATGTGTGTAATAAAGTGTTGGTGAAAAGGAGAGGGTACCTGCCATGGCCCTTGAGCAATCTGCAACACTGCTCAAGGGATCCTGGTTGTCATGGTCCTTATCATTCAACAAGGAGACTATGCACCTTGGAGTAGCCCCTGGCCTGATCTGTCCACATACCAGGCATTTGGCGGAGTGAAGTGCCATGAGTGGGGAGCTGGCACCAGCTCCATCCTCTGCCTAGGGCAGTTAAGTAACTTTAGGTCCAAAGACACACTCTGTAAGTACCCAGGAGCTGACGGCTGAAGCTGAACATGGATGGCTGGGGTATTTCCCTAAAGAGGGGAGCCTGGGTGTTTCTACTTTGGGGGTAACCACAAGCTCAATTGCATTGGTCTCTACTTACCCCCAACAGAGGACTCTGGCTCACCTCGTGGCCCTTTTATTCTGAGGTGATTATTTTCACCCATGAACTCTAGTAAGCAAAATGAGCTTGGAGGGTAGAGCCTGACAGGCACATGAGAGAAAGCCTAGTATCTAAGAAACTGGAGAGATGGAAGGAAAGGAAAGATTTCACCTTTCCAAGTAATTCTGGTCAAAGGAATTCCTCCCATCTGTTTAGCATGACTTAAGGCAAATCCATTTCCCTGAAGGGTGGTCACTTAGCCCGGTGATTGACAGTCCAGCGGGAGTCCTGGGTCTCCATCCAGGCCAGGGGTAGAGGCCATTCTTTTGACCAGAAGGAAATGGTTTACCCTTAATGGGTCTGTAACGCAATGAGGAAAATGAGGTTCAAGTGGGTCCCAGGCTAGTAAGAAAGTAACTCAGATGCCAAAATACTAATCCAGATAGTGACCTAAAAAGCCTATGTTCAGAAATATCCTATGAACTGTTGAGCTGGAACACTCCTTCCAAGTGGAAGGGGCTGACAGAGAGCCCAGGGTGTCCCTTAGGACTGCAATAGTAGCACTTGGTTTCCTCCGGGGCCTCTGCCTGCCTTTTTCTCTTACATCTCCTCTCTTGTTCTCCCACATCTGGTGTTTTTACCGACACAATTGCTCTTAAGTAAATTTGAGCACATTAGTGAGTTCCCTTATTGACCTGTAGGATTGGCTTCCTGAGGTTGTACTGCCCACTCTTCTTACCAAAATGGACTAGCCCAAACCCCTCATTGTCTTACTTACTTATTTGAGTTTTTAAACTGAATTTAAAAACTAGAATCTTAGCCAGGCTGTGGTGGTGCACGCCTTTAATCCCAGCACTTGGGAGGCAGAGGCAGGTGGAGCTCTGAGTTCAAGGCCAGACTGGTCTACAAGAGCTAGTCCTAGGACAGGCTCCAAAGCTACAGAGAAACCCTGTCTTGAAAACCAAAAAAAAACCCAAAAAAAGACAAAAACCCTAGACTACCCATCCCTAATATCTCTGAAGGATGAGCACACACGCGTTCCTGTTAAGAGGCCCCTTAGTGTCAATGCCAGGAGGAAATGCCTTTCAAAGAAGTGCTTTCTGTACACAGCCACACCTTCATTCTCCCCAGAGTCCTGAAAGTTAAGCATCCTCTTCCTGTGCTCAACTGTCTTCACATTTTCAGCCCACAGTGGGTCCCTGTAGTACCCTGAGGTACCTGAACAGGCCTCTTTCCATAGAGGTAGCTGAATAGCAGGCACCCCACAAACAGAAGAGGAACATAACCACATAAGATACTGGACTTGATTTTTTTTAACTAATGTATTTATTCTTCACTCATAAAAAAGAACATATACTTGGCTTTGAAATCATGACATAAAATAAAAAGGCAAAAAAAAAGGGGAAAAGTCTTGGCTGGAGGTCGGGAGAAGCAAGTCATGCTAGCCTGTCAGCACACACTGCGTGCTTGGGCTGGAGCAGGCACACCAGTCAGAGCAGGAGGTGAAGAAGCATTCTGACCGAGCAGACAGGCCTCCTTCCATGGCCACTTGGTTTCCCAAGCATGTGTGGTTAGCATGCAGAGGAAAAGAGTCTTCCCTCTCTCCTGCCTTCCTCCTTTCCCGACAGTGTGAGCAGCAAGGCTTTGATGCCACCTTTCTAGTCTGGGGGATAGTGCTGTTGTCTCAACATGCCTAACCTGCATCTTGCCAAACGTTAAAAAATTGCTCAAATCAACCAGAAGTAGGAGCCATCCCTATTTCTGGTCAGTGAGCTGCTGCAGGCAGAGCTTCATGTAGGAATCCTTGCTGCGGATTTCTATGACGGCGTCTCTGACAAGCTCAATGAACATCTGCGGCCACAGTTTCTGCAGAGCCTCATTTTTCATGTTGATTGCTGTGGCTTCCTTCACAAGGTCTTCCACATACATCTTGCAGAACTTCTTCTTGTCCTTTATCTCCTGTTAAGAAAAAAATGACATTAAATCATAACTAATTCAAAAGCCAAAACAATAATTAATAGAATCAGAGAAGCTTGGAATAACTCATTCTGCACACCCATGCCTCTCCGGTCTTGTGTCTTCGGGCTAGGAAATCTTCCCCAGCAGCTCCTGGTGGAGAGTTCTGCTCCAGCAGGCAGTAACTAAGGCCTCATTTCCTTGCAGGCCTCTGTGTTGGTTGAGCATGGTACTTTTCAGAGGAGTAAAGGTTGGGTGCTGATGCCAACCCTTCTAATTAGTCTGGGTTAGCTACTGTGTATAATCCTTTATACTCAGGCTTTGGATTTACTCTCTAGTATAGAGACAGACATACAGAATGTCTCACTGTAGTCCAGACTACTTGGACAAAGTTTGAGAAAAGTGCCTAAAAAGGAAGAACTATCACAAACTTTGTACACGCCCCACACCTTCGAAAGAGCAGCACTCTCGCTCAGCTTCTGCGCCTGGCAGTCTGAAGATGAGAAGCTGCTTCTGAACACAGCAGGGTGTGCTGGAGCCAGCGGATATTTGGGTACTCAGCTCCAACTTCATCAAGGATGCTAAGGAAGTTATCTACTGGGGTTGGGGGATAGCTCAGTGTTGAAGTTTTTAGTCTAGTATGCTTGAAGGCCCTG
>LOJH01041414.1:0-14403 GCA_001685095.1 Ellobius talpinus
ACCCCTTTGGATCCCAACTGGTGTGGGATTGTTTATGACTTACGCCTACAAGCCTGAACCAGATTTCCTACTTCTTCTGGATGTTTCAATCAATACCTGAAGACTACACTGTCTTCCCTTTCTTCTACTTCAATGTTCTTCCAGATGTTGCCTCTTGGGACATCCTTGGCTCTAGGTGTTGATGTTAAAAATGCTGTCTTTACACCCAGTGGTCAGCCAGGTCCCAAGAATTCTACCTGAGACTCACGCCTCAACTTTTCTACTCTGAGCATTTGGGTTTATTTTTTTTCTCTTCACAGAACTTCAGGGAGCAGTCAGTCTCCTCAGTGCCCATTTGAGCAACTAGACATCCACATGGTAGCATGATATCTATTGTCTTGTGTTTCAGATTGAATGGAGAAAACCAGGAGGCTCTGCCCAAATACACTTGTCCCAGTCTAGCCCTCACCCTCGCCCGTTCAGCTACAGTGGTCCACACTTACACTCACATGCTTTAACTTTGCCCTAGTTGGAATTTGGAAACAAACAGAGTTAGAGATAGTGGGAAAGAGGCTACTGCAGCAAAATCAACATTGGGCTCTCCTGGAAAAGTTCAGTGTAAGAATGACTTAGCAAAATCTTTGTTTTTCTAGCTTATGGCCTTCCCCTCCTCCTCTTCCTATTCCTCTTTTCTTTTTCTGTTTGCAGCAGTGACCATTTAATAGCACATTTACAATTTTAAGTTAGTGTCCTTGATAAAATATCAGCAGAAGGTTAATCCCACTTCAGTCAGTATTTTTTCCTTTTTTCTTTCTCTTTCTCTCTTTTGAGACACAGTCATTGTTGCCCAGAGTAGTCTAGAACTCGATATGCAGCCAAGGATGACCTTGAACTTCCAATTTTAAGTGCTAAGGATTACAAGCATGCACCATCATGCCTATGTTTTGTGATTCTGGGAATCAAACCCAGGACTTCAGGAATGGAAGGTAAGCACGCCACCATCTGAACTACATCCCTAGTTCCCTAAAGGAGGCAATTTCAAAGACTCAGCTGGGGTTTGTTTCAAAGACAAATTATAACTAAACAGGAAGAGTGGTGCCTCATGCTCCCACAGCCATGCTTGGCCACCAGGATGGACTATCCTGTCAAGCTACCACAGAGTGACCTTCCTCCTCCAAGCTGCTTTAGTCAGACGTTTCATCAGTACAGCAGGACAAGCAGCTAACACGCCTCTCTCTTAGGAGCCAGAGCAAGGCAACAAAGGTTTTATCAAGTATGCAGATACTATGCCAACACTTGAGGATGTGCCAGGTGCCATCAGCAGCTGCCTGTTTGTTGGCCACGAGAGGAGAGCCAATAGTTAAGTACAGATGCTGCCACCCACGACACCCTAGGGAGCTTGGGGGAAAGCAAGAGTTCCCCTGGTTTAACCGATGGGACCTGGGTCAGGATAGCTACCTGGTTTCCTTGGTCTTACTACCAAAGAGATGTGGCTTAAGAAACAAATCCTTCTTAGCTATGTGAGGCTTGAGTCCCGGACTGCCTTTCTTCTCCCTCAGTTTCATTATCTGTCTCTACAGGGGAACTCGTGGCTCTGTAATAATAGGGGCCCAAGGTTTGGGAAACCGGATGGGCAGCTCTAAGAAGGCTTCAGAGGACCATGTCTCCGAGGCTGGTCCTGACAGTCCCTGCAGGAAAGCCAGAGAGGAGGATGTGAATGATGTTTACCTGCCAGGAGATTCAGCTGTAACTGTCAATTCTTTTGTACTTAAATCTGAGTTACAAGAACACTGGAGATGACTTGCCACAAACATCTTAAACTCCTAAAGGGTCTCTTTCTACCATCAAATTGGAGGACATTCTTCTTCTTCTGTTTTTTTCCTCCTCCTCCTCTTCTTTCTGCAACAGGCAGGCCTTGAACACAGCTGAGGATGACCCTGAGTGGATGAACCTCCTACCTCCTCTATTCCTGAGTACTGAGATTACAGGCATCCACCACCAGGCCCAGGTTATGGATGGAACCCAAGGCCCCTTGCTGGTTACACAAGCACCCTCCTGACTGACTTGTGACGATGGCCCCTGGACCATTACTGACAATTCATTTCTGTCTTTCTTTCTAGCTTAGGTCCTAAAGTAGTAGGCTTGGATCCATACTTCTTCCTTCCTCCTTACGTTCATCGAGCGTGTGGTCTGTTTATTTCCTTTACAAGTCCTTATATCGCACTCTCTCACCATGTCCTCTCTTGGTGCGCCATGTTTGCTGTGAAGGATACAAGGAAACCCTAAACCCTAAACCCACCCCCTGTGATCCAGATGACACTGAATTCAGAGCAACCTGGGAAAACCTACGTTGTTTTGTTGACATCCACTGACTGACCTTACTTGACAGTTTCTGCTTGGGCTTAATTTGCTTTTGTTTTTCTCTGCGGCCTGGACGGAATGCTACCTGGCATTCTCAGGCCTTTTCTCAGTGAGCAATCCCTAACAAGGATCGAACACATCTATTCATACTATGACTCAAGCAGCAATCTAAGATCTAACAAAGGTTAGCTCATGGGCTGGTGGAATCAGTTCATGGACTGGGAAACAGAATGTTTGCCTCAAATGCACAAGGTCTTGGGTTTAGTCCCCAACACTGCAAAAGCAAAACGTGTGAAGAGGTTGCTTTGGTGGGCTTATTGCCCTTCCTGCCTAGCTCCAGAAGCAGAAGCCTCACCCACAATCGGGTACCAGCCCAGAAAGTGCCTGAGACTGAATTTACTTAACAAAAACATCAAACATCCTAGTAGCATCATGATGAGTCTCACAGAGCTGGAGGAGACTCTGGCAGTGTGCTCTGAGCCCCCACCACTGTCCAGGGGTGCAACAACCAAGAGCAGGAGAATCCCCAGAGCTCAGAGCTGTTCTGGCTTAGAGGACAGTTTGCTAGGCCTTGGCCAAGCTACTTCAGTTCTCCCCCAGCTTCAGATCCAAACCCAGATCTGCTTCATTGCATTGGCGTAAGAATAAAATATGCTGACACTTGCACTTAAAATCCTGGGTTTTCTTCTAAACACCTAAATCATTAATCTGTACTTTTAAGATTAATTGGCAGTGCTAACACGCTACCTCACAGGTTAATATTAAACACTTCTATTCTGCTTGCCCTCTGAGAAACTGAGTCAGAGTAGCTGCTTATGCATTGACTTACCGAACATAAGCAGAGCACTGTAGGACCAACTGAACCACAATCAATAACAACAGAAAATATAGAAAGCAGCCAAGGACTGAGGCTCTCACTCCCCAATCAGAAAACCCTCATTGCTGTGAATTCAGTAATCCCACTACACCTGATCTCTACCAATCATTCACTCCTAGGCCGTTCGCTAATGGTATGACTTCTGCTCCACTCCTTTGCTTATTTTGACTCTAATTTCAGTTCTCTGAAGTCAGATGAGTTAGCCAAGGAGGTGAATGATTTACATTTTGTTAGCCCTTCAGGAATCACTGCCCTTTAAGGTTTAAGGTCTAAAAAAACAAAAAGAAAAAGAAATAATGCATGCGTCCTGTCTTCAGAGTTTGAAATTTCATTGGAAGAAAAAGATAGTTTATGGGGAAAAATATGTACATGTTGGTGTTGAGGGGGTGGCCCAGTCAGTAAAATACATGTGACCTGAGTTTGATGCCCGGAATACACGTATGAGCGATGTGTAGGCAGTGCATGCCAGTAATCTCAACACTGGGGAAGACGGAGCCAGGAAGGTCCTGGGCCTTGCTGGCTAACTACTGTAGAAGAATCAGTGAGCTCCTGGTTCAGTGAGAGACCCTACCTCAAAAAATAGCATGGGAAGTGATTGAGGAATACATCTGATATCAATCTTTGGTCTCCACATTGATTTATATAGATACACATGAATATATGTTAAATACCAAAGGCTTGAGGAGACAGAGGAGCAGAATAATTTGCAAGGAGAAGCTCTCAGCTCTTAGTGTAGAAGACAAACAAAGCAAGAAATAGGACCTGTTTCATGCAGCCAAAGCACAGAGGCAGTCACATCACTTCTATATGGCCAATACAATATGTGACTGGTTGGTGTGGGACCATGGTCTGTATTCTATCAATTATATTTTAAATAAATGCTGATTGGCTAGTCGCCAGGCAGGAAGTATAGGTGGGACAACCAGACAGGAAGCATAGACAGGTCAATGAGAACAGGAGAATTCTGGGAAGAGGATACAGTCCTGACCCAATCACAGAAGAAGCAAGATGTGACTGCCTCCCTGTAAAAGGTACTGAACCATGTGGCTAACACAACTAAGAATAATGGGCTAATATAAGTTGTAAGAGTTAATAAGAAGCCTGAGATACTAGGCCAATCAGTTTATAACTAATGTAGACCTCTATGTGATCACTTTGGGACTTAATGATTGTGGGAACCGGGCAGGACAGAAAGCCTCAGACAACAACTGGTCACACACCCTACTAACTGAAGGCCCAGTAAGCTCTCACTTACAAGGGTACCTTCCCACCCTCTCCTGCCAGCTCCTGCTGAAGTGTGTAAGAAGCCAAGGTGTCAGTTTCATTCAGTGCACAGGAGCAGCTTGAAATAGAATCAGGCTTTCCTGGATTGGGCACTAACTGATGGTCCCAAACTTCAAAGCAAAACAAAAGAAGGACCCATGAAGGTGGACTCTAAAGATGTGGGAAGAGATCTCAGTTGGTAGAGGACTTCCTGTGTAAGCATAAGAACCTGAGTTCTAGCTCAAACACCCTCAAATAGCCAGGCATGTGTGCTAATCCCTGAGAAAGGAGAGATGGGAGGACCCCTAATTCTGATAGCCAGCCAGCCTAGTTGGCAATGCTATCTTAGAAACAGGGTAGATGGCTCCTTTGTAATGATGATGCAGGCTGACCTCTGACCTCTACAGCATGGGCACCTGCCCCCTACACATGCATAAGATGGAAACTAAAATTGGTCATCAAATCTGGACTATATAAATATATAAGTATAAATAAAATCAGTCGTCAGGATGGAGCACAGTGGTAGCCCATTAGCAAATGAGAAATGGTCTACAGAAAGCCTATAGTGTGCGGTGAACAGTGGCGTCTAAATTATGGTCCATCACATTCAACATGAAGTGCTTCTCCAAGACAGGCTTTGGGGTACCCAGTGTCTGCTCCAGTCAACATTTATGCTGGGAACGATGATCCAAAATTCAAAAGGATGATTGGTATTTCTCACTACCTTCCAAGAACCTTACAAAAAAGAAGGAAAAACTAAAAGCAAAACAAACAAACAAAAAAATAAAAAAACCCAACCACCCTGTGTCTTTAATTAATAATACAAAACAATTAAAAAACCAGGAAAGTCCTATAGCAGTCCTTAAAGAATCTAGTTTAAACTTTTAGCTATGGGATTGATAAAGTCCCAAATTTGGGGGATTTGGATTGCAGTATTGCCAGATAAAATGTTTTAGAAGCTTCTCTCTGTTTCTGACAGGGATGTGAATTAGGAACTGGAACCACAAGAATTGAAATGAGGACATTTGTGTGGATTCAGATGAATATAACAATCTTCAAACCCCAATGGCTTCTATTCTCCATTGCAAATGGAACACCCCCCTTACCTGAGAAGACAAGGCTATTTCTCCTAACTGAAGGTTCCCAGTTAGACTGGCCTGCTGTTTTACAGACTTATGCTTTTGTCCTGCAATGTAGATAACCCCCCCTTCCGGTGCAGAGTTGAAGTAGTAGAATACAGTAATCCAACTCCTGTCCTTCCGTACTCTGTAGTACTGAATTTCGCTACCTTTTTAAATTTGTGCTGACTTACAAGTCTGTCTTTATTTCTAAGAGAAGAATGTTTCCACTGGGGAATCCATCAATCATTCAAGGAAACTGACTATTAGATATTTTTTTTTATCAATGAACAGACTACGACTAAGGGAATGTTATTGCTAACTTGAGTTAACTCAATGATAAGAGGACATCGGTTGTCACTACACAGAATAACAAAGAAAGGCCAAGTCGCACAGGGCTCGGTTTTCATGAGTGACTCTTCATACCTCCAAGTCTAGTACTAACATTATTAAAAATGACTGTATCAAGCCAGTAAAGACTGGATAAATAAGGACTCTGATCCTTCTTGTATGGAGATTTTAGTCAGTCTTTAGGTAAACAATTATAGCAAGCCAAGTGTCCTAGAGAAGATCAGGGAGAAATAGAAATAGTGGTTAAGAAAATAAAACTTCAACTACAGCCCGGTGGTGCTGCATTATGGAAAGGAGGACTGTGGGAGAGGAATCGTTTCTACTTCAAATTATTAGGACTTGCCTAATTTCTATCACTCTAATAAAACACTCAAGATCATCAATGTGAAAATGAATGGTTTATTTTAGCTCAGGGTTCCAGAGGAGTTAGTTCATAAGGACTGGTCCCATGATTTTAGAGACTGAGACAAAGCAGTATATCATTTATGATAAGAGTATGTGGCAGGGCAAGCTCCTCACCTCATGGTGGTCATAAAGCAGAGAGAAAGACAGAAAGGAGTCAAAGCAGAGAGGGGTAGAAAGAGAAGGATGGAGGTCTGGGTACCAAAGTCTCCTTCAAGGCCATCTTCTAACTTCTTTAAGCAGGTACCTCTTCATAAGGTTTCACCATCTCCCAAGAGCCACAGGCTGAGGAGCAAGCCACAAATATTCAGAACAGTATAGATCTAAACTATTGTCGTGTTTACTGTTTACACATGATCAGCATTTTCTGGTATGTTTAAAGAGATCCACTTAGAATTAGACCTTTTATCACTGCCTTCTGTCCCTCTTTCCCCTCTCTCTAGGTCTCCTGTATCGAAAGCTGGCTTCAAATCCCCTATGTAGCTGAAAATGCCTTCCAACCTATGTATGCTGCCATCTCCAGAATCTTGAGATTATAGGTACCACCGGCCTAGCGTAAGTGGTGCTAGGAACTGAACCCAGGCTTAGTACACACGCATACGCACACGCACACACACACACACCATACATTTAGAATTATCCAGTTGAAGCTTGTTTAGATGCTGCAAATTTTGATGCTAACACCACAACTTATCAGGAGCTGATGAAACTGTACCTGCCTTTGGCTGGGTATTAGGACTGACCAGGGTGCTGACTGTCGCTTTCACATCACAGAACTCCCTTAGAGCCTGCTTCATAAAGCTGTTGTTGGCTCGACCTCCACAGTGAACAACAGTGTTACTGTCTGCCTCCCTTGTGGCAGATTCGGTGATTAGGAGAACTTGACAATGAAGTAGTGGCCAGATTTCTTTCTCCTAGGGACTTGATTTCAAAATTATATGGGATATGGCCAGAACCACACGGTCTTTGACTGCTGGAAGGTAGGTGACATGCAGGTCTTCTTTCTAATGTCTCTCTCCCTGACCTCCTTGATGTTTGGTTTAATATTTGAGAAGGACAGTGATATCTGGTGCATTCAAAGCCATCTTGGTGAAAAGGGTGCTGTGTGGATTATAGATGCACAGCTGTATAAAGAACTAGAAAATAATTTACATGAATCAGTGATGTGCTCAGTTCTGGTAAATGAATTCAGAGTTCTTATTTCAGCATCAAGATGACTAAGTTCAGGAGCCGTGTTGTGCCAAGAGCATTAAGCATAATTGTGAATATACTTAGCACCACTAAACCATCTCAAAAAAAATGGTAAATTTCATTTTAAGTGAATTTTACCACAATGTTTTCTAAGGCACAAAACTATTGTTACTGAAGGGCCCCACCCCCGTTCCCATTATGCAGCATGCTAATCCCTGCATCAATAAGTTTTGCAAAACAGAAAGTGTGTTTACAAGGTGCCAGGTGTGCAGGTGTAAATGGAGACTGCTCATTTGTTTCCCAGCTGCCCAGACCCATATAATAACACAGAAACTATATTAATTGTAGCATTTTTTGTCCTATTAGCTTAGGTTTCTTATTAACTAACTCTTACTTCTTAAATTAATCCATTTCTATTAATCTGTGTATTACCACGAGGCTATGGCCTACCAGTAAGGTTACAGGACGTCTGTTTCCTTTGACAGCCACATGGACTCCTCTGACTCCGTTTACTTTCTCTCTATATCTCTGTTCAGATTTCCCACCTGAATTTATTCTGCCCTGCTGTATGCCCAAAGGAGATTCTTTATTAATCAATGGTATTCACAGCATACAGAAGGGAATCCCACATCATCTCCCCTTTTCTGTCTAGTTAAAAGGAGGTTTTAACTTTAAAATAGCAAAATTACATATTACAAAACAGCTATAAAGCAAGAATTATAATATTTAGTCCATTTACGTTTAACAAATTAAGGAAAATACTCTATCATCTATCCTATCTTTGTGAGTCTAAAGTTTTATATTTAACTTATCTTTTATCAAAACTAAGGAAAACTATAACTTAATTATTTGTCTTGAACTCTTCAAAGACCCCAGAAGGATATAATATTACTTAAGTAAGTACAGGAAGTGCATTGTAAGCAACTTCCAAAACTCTAGAATTGACAGAGACATCTCATTGTCTGGACAGTCACCCAAAGTTCTTCTGTACCATTGGGGCATTCACCCTCAGCCTACAGGTCCATACTGTCTGGCAGACTTTTCCATAAAGCAGGAAATTTGAAAGACTGCTTTATCTATATTGACAGTTTGTCAGTCACTTTCTTCTATATCCTGCAGAATGTCTGGCAGATTCTTCTGTGAAGCAGGAACCCTGAAGTACCATCCTGACTTTTGGAATGTGCAACAGTCACTTTTCTGTTTGGCCTATAAGCTCAGGCTTATTAACTAACTCTTCTTAAATTAACCCATTTCTACTAATCTGTGTGGGTCCTGCATGTCCAATTCATACAGCATAACATCAAGCAGTCCAGGCAAGAGCAGTTTCTTGCCCAAATGGCTAGCAAACTCCATAAAGAGCCTCTTCAATGTCCATCATCCTCTTGAAGTAGATTTGTGCTGCCAGAAGCAAATGTGTTTCATTGTCATGAAAAGTCCTAAGTTCTTAAAACATTTTAAATGCCATATTCTGTTAGTCTTTGAAAGGTTTGAAGAATACATAACCATCTGAAATATATCTCTGTACCTCTAGAAAACCTAACTGACTACAGTTAGACTATTATATATGGCTATCTATTAATCTGTAATTTTAATTATATATTATATTTTTAAATGAGCTGCACAAGCATAATACCTTAAACAAGAGCAAAAACACATATACACAGTGTAACAAAATTGACCTTAAATTTGTATCAATAGGCCAATATCCATACCAATGCAAAGAATTCATCTATATAGCATATTTCCCTTTAAATGTAAACAAACATTTATAAACAATCACTTAGGGAACTTGGGCATTGTTCTCTAGACTACTTCCTGCTGAATGGAGGCACTGTTAATCAGGTCTTCCATGGGGTATCCTGTGTGGTAGGTCTATCTTAGTCAGCTGTCCTGAAGCTGTCATGGATGTTGGACCATCTGGGCCTGGGGGTCTTGTTTGATCAAACCATTGATGTGGGAGGTCCTTCTGTCTATGTGTTGCTTTTATTGGTTAATGAATAAAGAAAACTGGCTTGGCCTGATGGGGCAGAATAGAGCTAGGTGGGGAAAATTAAACTGAATGCTGGGAGAAAGAAATTGGAGTCAGGCGAAGCCATGTAGCTTCTCCAGAGATAGATGCCAGAACTTTACTCAGTAAGCCACAGCCTTGTGGTGATATGCAGATTAATACAGATGGGTTAAATTATGAGTTAGCCAGAAATTATGAGTTAAGCTATTGACCAAACAGTATTGCAAATAATATGATTTCTGTGTGATTATTTTGAGAGTCTGGACAGCCCAGAACTAACAAGTGGCCTCCTACAACAAACCATATAAGCTGGTAAGGAATCCACAGCTTTCTATCCTCTGTGGAAACAAAAGCAGAACCTCTTTTCCAAAGTAACATATTCGTAGACCGAAATTTTGAAGTCAAGATACCTTTAAGTCATACATGTTGTAGCAACCCGTACAATGAAATGTCTCTTTGTACTTAGCTCATTCACAGTCAAAAAATTCAAAGAAAACACAATGATATATATAATCCAGACTCTCTATGTATTTTCCATCTTTATGTGTCTTATTTTTCTTTACTCCTTTAATCTATGACTGTCTGTACTCTGTGCATATTACTTTTACTGTCTCTTTAAAGGTTTTGTTTTATTTTTCAAGACTGTTTATTTCTTTTTATAACTCTCTGTTCTCTTTTTCTTCTCTCAAGCCTACATACATTTTTTAAATACACTGTGACCCATTCAGAGGTTTATTTCTGTCTGAACCAGGCTTTATTGCATATCTGTAATAAATTTCTGACCAGGAGCACTTTAAAATGGTAAGCAGATTGCTTGCAGTGTCCCTGGTTGCTGTCTCTGCCTCTCTCAGCCTTTCAGTATGGTGGAGGTAACTTACTGCCAGCTCTGGGACCACTGGGTGGGACCGTGCTCATTACCTCCACTCTGGGAAGCAGTTGGCCAATGCTGCCACCAAGTAACTTGCATCATGCTGCCCACAAATCCCATTCAAGTGCTCAGCCTCCTGAAAGAACCAGAGTTGTTCGTGCAGCTAGCACAAACATCTAGCCTTCTTAAAGGAGCTGCACAATTTTTGCTGCTAATGCTGAGAGTCAGGCAGCCTTCTCTTAAAGGAATCGTGCCTCTGCTCACTTCTAGCAAACAGAGCCAACATGAGAAAATACTGCCACCATGAAGCCATGCTTAACTCTGTTTTTTGTGTCTAGAATTCCTTCCCAAGCTTTCTCAGGTTTTATGTGGATGTGGTCATCCCACATTGGCATACCATTTTGTAAGTGGAGACTGCTCATTCATTTCCTAGCTGCCCAGACCCAAATAATAACACAGAAACTATATTAATTACAGCACTGTTTGACCTATTAGCTCAGACTTCTTTATACTAACTCTTACTTCTTAAATTAACCCATTTCTATTAATCTGTGTATCACCATGAGGCCGTGGCCTACCAGTAGGTTCTGGCTGATGGCTGGCATGTTTCTCCTTCAGCAGCTACATGGTGTCCCCCTGACTCTTGACTACTTTCTCTATATATATCTCTGTTAAGATTTTCTGCCTGGCTTTATTCTGCCCTGCAATAGGCCCAAAGCAGATTCTTTATTAATCAATGGTATTCACGGCATACAGAGGGGAATCCCACATCATGTAGACAGGACAAACCCAAATATGACTCCCAGAGGACAGGGTTGGGAGTATTAGGGGATTCAAAGACAGGTGGCCAGTTGTGGGAGACTGAGGCAGAGAACTATAAGCTCAAGCCCAGCTTGAACTATGTAGTGAAGCCCTGTCTCCAAACACAGAATCTGGGGTGGTAGCTTATTGGTATAGCATATGCCTACCATGGACAAGGCTCTGAATTCATCACCCAGCATAGCAAGAAGAAAAGTGATCTGAGGCATGAAAAAATATGAAGGTTAGGAGGGGAAAGTGACATAATTGTTGGCCTGAACATGTGCATGGATTGTCACAGGAAGCATTTCCCAAAAAATGGAGGCATTTCAGAGATCTATCAGGGAAGATTCTTGCATCAAAAGTCACCCACGGGGCATCTACCCATACCCAAGTGAAACATCAGTGGTTGCAGGACAGGCACCCATACCCAGGTGAAACATTAGTCATTGTAGCTACTTTAATAGACAAGGCAGCCTTGAAAGTCTTGATAAACAATTTGGGTGCCATTACCACCGTGTCAATGGATATTTACAGCAGAAGGGGAGGTACCCTGCCAAAATGTGTGGCCTCTAAATTTAGGAACAAAGCAACTAATAGCCGTGGCAGTTGAGGGTCTATCCACATGCCTCTTCATTTTCATTGTAGATTATAGTGCATTTCATTTGTACTTTAATAAATACAGCTTGCCTGAAGATCGGGGAAAAAAACAGCTGCCCTGGTCAGCCTTACAGACCAGGCAGTGGTGACACACAGCTTTAATCCCCGTAGCCACACTAGTTGCCACAGAAACTGGACAGTAGTGGTGCACACCTTTAATCCCAGCACTAGAGAGGAATATAAGATGGAGGAGACAGCTCTCCCACAGTCCATTCTGAGATTCCTGGAGGCAGGATCGCCATTTCGGACTGAGGTCGAGGTAAGAGCCAGTGGCTGGCTGTTTTGCTTTTCTGACCTTCAGGTTGAAACCCAATTTCTGTCTCTGGATTTTTGCTACAGTAGATACCAGTGTAGGCATCATTAAGTGAATCCTCATGAGCCCTAATAAAAAGATAACTAAGATTTATTAGGGAACACTTAGGATTAACAACAAGGTAGAGAGCTGCCGTGGTCTTCCATTCTGCCCTGGGGTCAATGGATGCAGTGGTCCAATCTGACCCTAACCCAAGAGCCCAAGAGAGCCCCCTCCTCTTCCTTGTAAGAGATCATACCTGCATGCAGAAGTCATGCCCTAAGACCTGTACCCCAAAACTATTGGTGGAATGAATTCCCACAATATACCAGAGACCCCTACATGAACAACAGGTTACAGAGTAGCCACAGGAGCAGGAATGCACACGGTCACCTATGTTGCCTGCCCCCAAACATACCCTTCAGTAGGCTTCTCTAGGCTACTGGGACCAGGACTCTATAGAGTACATATCCCAGATTATCTTGTCGGCTTGTTTCTTGGGTGTTTTGTTTGCCAGCAGGAGACATCATAGAAATATTCAAAGGCTAATGGAGGGAAAAGGAGAATTTGTTCTGGTTTCTATCAGCCTTCCTCTGGCTTCTTAGGGCATTTCCATTATCACTACCTGTGCACTCTGCTAACACCAAGAGCAGCCAACAGTTCCAGCCCAGGAGAGCTGAGCTCTCTCCGCTTAGATCTCAGGGGGTCCATGTACCTCTTAAACCACATGTTGTCTCCCATGCTCTGGGCAGAGCTTGTATGGAAACCCAGTGTGACTTGACTAAGTCACTGCCAAGCCCTAAGTTGCTCCATGCTGTGTCACAGTGGCTTTCAGGCTGAGTCTTGCCCTGGGTGAGTCTGTTTTGTGTGAAAATGCAGAGGCAGGATGACTCTACTGCTCTTTTGTACATGTAGACACCACCGCCCACACGGCACCAGCCATGAGCAAACTGATGAAGAATTTACTCCAGCAAATGAAAACATCATCAAAACAGAGCAAGGGTCCCTAGGCATAAGGGCATGACAGGTTTAATACACCCTGCCGCCCCTTCATGTAGAGCTTTATGCTCCTTCAGAATCCGTTCTTGTTGTGGTCTAATAAAATAATACTCTGCCATACTTGCCACCAGAATCTTAGCAGAAACCAACCAAAACTGCCATGTAGCTCTGACTCAGCTTCTTCAGTACTAGAATGAGTTATATGCAAGAAGCATTCTGCTGTATTTTGGTTTGGTTTGGTTTTTACATGTGGACCATGACCTCAAATTCCACATGTTGAAAGATGTGCCCACGTCTCTAGAGCTACAGTTTTCCCTATAGAGCCTGCCTTGCTTCCTTCACAGACCTGCTTTCTTTGTTCACAGAGCTCAGCTTTGCAAAGCCTCTGTGGTGAGCTCCTCACCCGCGGCAGCAAGCGTTCCTCTCATTCTTTCATATTCTGGTGGTGCATACCAGCTTGGTATCCGTCCAGCAGGAAGAGGGGTGTCCTATGGCATCTGAGCAGGACTGTTTGTTAATGAGAAGTCAGCCTCCCCTGAAAGCCATTACAGTGGTCAGAATCTCAGGGGCCAGATTAAATGACACTTCGGACACAGTTGACAAGTGAATCATTACCTTGAGAGAAATAAGGGCCTGATCAGTGTATACCACAGAGAAATGAAGACATAGAAATTCATAAGGACAATAGACAGGAATGGAGGGTAGAATGTACATGTTCTGAGAAAGCTGTGTGAGAAACAGATGAACACATGTATGCCTTTCCGTGATATCAGAATGTATTGAGTAACAGTAACCTAATGAGCCACATCAGGTTAGTGGGTAGACATTAGTATTCTCAGTGTCCTTGGGAGCCCTGGCTAAGACAAACACAGGCCCTTGCACCTTACCTTTTTTACTATTTAACCCATTTTTAATTGCATGTGTGTTTGTGGGGTTGTATGGAGTGAGTTGGGGTTACAGAGCAGCTAGAAAGGGTTAAGAGGCCACAGTAGAGTGAAAGAGGTTTCAGAGGCGTGACAGGAAGAAGCAGAAGTTGGTGTAGATACAAAGATTGTCTTTGTAGAATAAGATAATAAACCAGCTGGAGGTCTAACCACCACCATTGTCACTATCATCACCACCACCACCACATCACCTTCATCATCACCACCACCACCATCATTACATTCATCACCACCACAACTACCACCACCAGCATCACCACCACCAGCATCACCACCACCACCACCACCACCA
>LOJH01041417.1:0-14403 GCA_001685095.1 Ellobius talpinus
CCCGTTTGCACATATATTTAATAAATCTATACACGTGTTCGTTTTATAAATAAACCTTTAATAAACCTATAAACGTGGGTTCGTTTGTGTCTCGCGGAATATTATTGGATTATTAGTAAGTGCATCCACACTTGCTTCTGCCACCCCGACGATCTTAAAGACAGCCTCTCACTCGATTGGACGATTATATATCACTTTCCACCGCTCTGCGAGATTTCTTTCCTCCCTCATCTCACTTTCTAAGTTCAACAAACTTAAGGACTAACAAACTGGGTGCCTATTAGACCAACACCAAGGACACTGTACCACACAGTATTTTAGAATAATGGCTTCCCCACCTCCAACCCAGCACTCTCTACAGTTATTCCCACCTAACCATCTCCTCAGCTTCTTATCTGCAAAATGCTTCCCTTGGCAAGCTCAGCATCAAAGTAAAGAGATGCAGGGAAAGTCTCAATCCACTTGAGTTCATTGTCATCATTATCGTCTACCCCAGTAGCCCTCCCTGCTGCACCCCAAACAGTGTCATCACGTTTCCTCTGACCTACTTAATTCTGGAAATCGTTCCTGCCTCCCTGCTTCTGGTTCAGACTGGTCTTCAGGAGCAAGATCCAACAGATACAGGCGCCTAAGCAAAGACAGAACACAAAACTTAGACCGTCTAAATGCCAGCGTTCCCAAATCTGAGACCTGGTTGATCAGATGGCTTTCACGTTTTTATTTCTTACCCTACCCCCAGTTCTCTGGACTCCGCTGACACCACCCTGGCTCTATACTACTACATCCTGGCATTCCTTTATGCGGTGGTCGGCCATTTTCCCAGCAAAACCCACACCCCTTTGGGAAGCGCAGGGCTGGAGGCGGGCCCAGCGAGTAAGGAAAACTCGAGCTGTGGAAGATAAGATCTCTTCTGTTCTCCCCAACCCAGCCCTCCAAAGATAGCCTTTTTTTTCTGTAGGACTATGAGAGCTGTTCTTTATCCTGAGGCGGGGACATGGGAGGACAGACACGTAGATTGCTAGAGTCAATAATGATCCCGAGTTATGATAAAGCCCTAAGCCATCACCACCCTTTTACTGTCCCTGGGCAATCTCAGCTTTAGACTGACATGCAGAAATTCGATGTCGATTATCCCTTAGCTCCTAAAGGCACTGCGCCCTACTTAATGGCAGAGAATAACAGTCTTCACTGCTTCTAAATTCTGTCTTCGTGGATGGATCCATGCACCAATCCATAATAGTTGCCCTTTCAGATTCAGAACATGCCAAAGACCCCCCCAACCCCCAAACCCTAATCTGGGGTCTCCCCTGAAGTCTCTCCCTCCAATGTCCACCGTTTTTTGTTTTGGGTATTTGGTTTTTTGTTCTAAGAGGGTCCGAAGACATTGCAAGTGCCTAAAGAAAGCAGACTGAGTGCCTAGCATCTTTGTCAACAGTTACCCATAAGACAGCGATCCCAGACATGCCCCATCCGTAACACAGACCTGTTGGGATCCAGGCAATTTCTCCTGCTTCCGCAGCACGCCTGCCCGCTCAGCAATAACACAGAGAGAGCAAACACCAAACGTAGACCAGAATTAGAACGATGTCTGCACACGTCGGCTTCTGCTCACGTGAGGGTCACGTCACCAGTGAGATCAGGACACCAACTACACTCCCGCCAACACTGCGACAGGAGGCAGCATTTCCCCTTCCCTCCCTGCCACACCAGGTCCTGCTATTCATTTCCTCTTTGTTTTGTTCCCAAACTAGGAGCTTCTTTTGTGGTTAGAATTTGCCTTTCTATGGTTAACACAGAGGCTGCATTGGCCCTTTCTTCCTCTTCTAGGAATAATCCTGGCTTTTCTCTATTCCTGCTTCAAATGCTTTTCCCTTCTTCCCTCCCCCTTTCAGCTGGGCGAGCCCGGCGTTTCCCGGGCATTCCTATACCAAACAGGATTTCAGAAAAGGAGACAGGGAGTGGAATTATGTTTCTTAACATTTTCTGCCCACTTGTTAAAAACAGCTTTACTTTTACATTGAGGATATAAAATTATGTTTTTCATTTGTGTGAAGAAAAATTGAAGTAAAAGAGGAGAACCCAGGGGACCTAACTAATTGTAATATATATGCATTTATCACACAAACATTTTCTACTGATTGCAGACAAATAGTTGCTTTCAAAATGCACTAATTTGTTTTTAAAATTAAAAACTGGAATGTTTTGAATGGCTTATGAATATTCTAAGAAAAGATGGCTAGTTGTCTGAATTGAACCATTTTATACGAACTGCTCCATTTTTTTCTACTATTGCCTCAACTTGCAATTTGGTAAAATAAAAGCAACATAATCAATCCTAACTTACTTAATTAAAGTAAAATATGTATTTAAGTACTCAACATCTTTACTGCTTGCTACAAGAAAGGTTTGATGGCGCTAAACACCTGCCCCTGGATTAGATTGCAGTCTACTGAAGCTGAGACAGCTGAGAGTGAGAGAGGATGGGGGGAGTCCCATTCTCCTTGCCCTTCCAAGTGAGGAATGTGCTGCCTCCTACATTCCAGAGCCTCTCATTCCCTGCGTTCGAGCAGCTGTTTGTTGCTCAGTCCAAATACACACACACAGAGCCATGCATACACACATGGGTAACTACAATAATATATGCCACCTTTATTCAGATAACACACTTAAGTAATTATATCTGGCTCCTTCAATACCTTTCCCCAAATTCCCAATAAGTATCCATGCATTGCACAGGAGATCTTACTATTTTCGCCTCCCTCTCTGTCCTTATTCATGGTGCTCCTGGTCCTGCTGCTATCAGTACCTGAGAACAGCTTGCTAGGCCTCTCTGGCCTCCTGAAGCCCTGGAGATCTTGGAAGAACCTAAGCTTATTTCAGGGTCACTGCCAACAAGTTCACAGTCACATTGATGACTGATTGGCCAAATGTATTCCCAGGCCTACTGCGAACACTGACCACACTTAACCTAGAGCAGGCAGTTTCATCTGGACAACTGTTACCTGAAGTTGTGTTGAGACTCTGTGCATACAGTTGTTCATTTTAATAGGGAAAAGAATCAGGGCTTTTACCAGACACTTACAGAATTACAGACAACTGGAAAACCCCTAAACCCAGCCACTCAGAAAAATATAGATATATATCCCCTCATAGACTTGCTTATCCTGTGTACACTAATTTCCTTTAAATCTGTGCAAAAGTGTAATACTAGAGACGTCCCTAGTTCTTTCCTTGTGCAAATAGAAAGAATTAAACGACCTACAGAAAGGAAGTTGATGCAGCACTTCCAATAAACCTGCATTTTAATTTGAGAAGTGACATCTTTTTAAAATGGAGCCTTTCTGTAACACATTTATAATGAGAAAACATAAGGAACTCAAACAATTCAGAAATAGGGGAAAATAAAATAGATAATCCAACTGTTTAAATGAACAAAGAGTCTGAACAGACAATTTTACTTAAAAAAGATTGAAATATCCAACAGATTATATGGAAAAATGCTCAATAACAAGCTGAGATATCACCTCATTTTAAGTATGAATTGCTCTTCTCAAAAAGAGAAAAACAACTACTGGGAAGGATGTTGAGAATTTGAACCCTGATACAATACTCTGCTGAGGAATAGAAAATAGTGTAACAATTATGGAAATCAGTAAGAAGTTGTTTCCAACAGTCAAAAAAATGTAATTAAGTATTGTCTTAGTTATGTTTCTATTGTTGTGATAAAAACACTGACTAAAAATATATAAGAAAAAGCAGTCAACAAAGTCATTGTGTGTTATTAAAAAGCAAACAAAAAAAGAACACTTACTAACTTTCAAGTTGAGGAAGAAAGTGTTTTTCCATGTTCAAATTTTCAGGTAGTTGAGAAAAGCTAAGATAGGAGCTCAAGACAGGAACTTAGAGGCAAGAACTAGCTGAAGTGGAGAACATGGAGGAGTGATACCTTCTGGCTTGCTCTCCATGGTGGGTTGGATCCTCCCACATCAACCAGTAATCAAGAAAATATCCCCACAGGCTTGCCTGTAGGTCAGGCTGATGGAGACATTTCTCAGTTGAGGTCCCCTCTTCACAAATATGTCTAGATGTGTGTCAAGTGGACAAAAACAACTAACTAGCACACATGTGCTCATATATACATGCACACACAGGCGCACGCAAGCACACATATAGATATACAAGGGAGAGAGAGATTGCAAAGAGATAAAGAGATGTCTACCTGCACTCTGATGTTCATTGGAGCATCATTCACATTAGCCGCAATACAGAAACAACTAACAGATGAATGAGAAAAAGAAAAGAAAATGTAGAATACACAACATGATAGCAGGGTATTCAGTCTTAGAGAAAGAAGGAAATCTTGCCATATGTGATGATATGGATAGCTCTTAGAAAGATCATGTTAGGTAAAACAAGCTGACAGAAGGACAAATAGTGTGGGATCCGACTTCTAGGCAGGATCTAAAACAGTCAAACTCATAGATTCCGAGAGGTTGTCAGGGGCTCAACAGAAGGGAAAATAGGGAATTGTTCTGAAATAGGTAAAATGCTTCAGTTACATGACATGAATAAGTTTTAGAGATCTACTGAACAACATTGTGCCTAAAATGAACAGAACTGAAAATTATGGACAATACATCATGGATAATGGTTTCTTCACTAAAACTGTGAAAAGCTGACCAAAAGACTCACAGTCAAAGGAAAAACACCTTTGTCACATTTAGCCAAATAAATGTGAATTTTATATATCACAGGTTAAAATAGAATGACTAACATGGATTTTGCAATTTTCTCACAAGCTTTATTTTCCCTTTAGCTGATTGGCTACTAGTCCAAATTGCTGTTATCTGCTGCATTCCCAAGAACTACTATTTATACATTTCAATGTTATACTATTTAGCAAAGTTTCCTGTTATATATTCTTAGTGAATCATGTTTTAAAATATAAAATAACTTTTTGTACTATTTAATTCATTTTGCTTAGTTTATCTAAAATTAATTTTAACAATCCTATTTAAATTCTCATGCTTTTGATCCTTTCCCGTTTCATTTTCAGTCTTTCTATGTCTATTTTTATGTGTCTTGTAAAGCATAGTTTAGTTTTTTATAAAATCAAACTGAAAGTACTCTAGTTGGGGGATTCAGCCATCCATATTAATTATAATTGCATATTTGAGGCCTTATCCCTGACATCTTATGTTGTGTTTTCTATTTTGTGTTATTTTTTGTTGTTGCATCTTATGGGGTCTTCCTGATATGTGCCTTTCCCTTTTGCCACTGAAAACTTCTATACTACAGAATAATTTTATTGGTAGTTACAATCATTCATACATACACACACATACATAGTATAATAGTAAAAGTGTATATATACTTTTAATATTATATTTAATATAATATTTATATATATATACATACATACATACACACACATACTTTTTTGGTTTTCCAAGACAAGGTTTCTCTGTATAGCCTTCACTATCCTGGAACTTTACCTGTAGACAAGGCTGGCCTCAAACTCACAGAGATCTGCCTGCTTTTGTCTCCTGAATGATGGTATTAAAATCATGCACCATCACTTCCCTGCAACAATTATATTTTCATCAAGCATGTAAACATATTTTCTCCCAATATCACAATTTAATCACTATCAACAACTACCCTAACCTCCAGCAAGATATGATTTTTAAAGATTTATTATTATTATTATTATTATTATTATCATCATCATCATCATTATCATCATTATCATTATCATTATTGTTGTTGTTTGGGATAACACATGTGTGTATGACTACAGGTTCCCTCACAGGTCAGAAGTCTCTGATATCCCTGGAGCTAGAGTTACAAATAATTGTCAGTGGTCACGTATGGGTTCTGGGAACTGAACTCAGGTACTGCAAGAGCAGTAGTTGCTCTTGAATGCCAAGCCATTTCTTCGGTTGAAGATATGTCTTTTAATATTGTATCCTAATTCCAATTCCAAATTTGTTTGTATCATTTTGAGTATAGAGGCATAATAATATCATTATATTATTGTAGTACATCACTATAATTTTAGAAGTTCTTTCTCAACAATTACATCAAGCTTCATAGAATATTTCTGTACTGGCTAGTTTTGTGTGTCTACTTGACAAAAATTAGGATCATCATAGAGGAAGGAGCCTCAACTGAAAAAAATACCTCCCTGAGATTCAACTCTAAGGCAATTTCTCAATTAGTGATCAATGGGCAAGGGCCTAGCCCATTGTGGGTGGTGCCATCCCTGGGCATATGGTCCTAGGTTCTGTAAGGAAGCAGGAAGAGGAAGTAGCAAGAAGGATAAATAACACTGTGGATGTTTGAAGAAACCATAGGAAGGAAATTTTATCAGGCATATTTGTAGATGTTCTTTGAATATATTTCCACACTCTGAAAATTTTGCTGAAATGCAACTCTCCTTCACTTTCCTTCTCTAAAGCATGAAACATATATAACATACCTCAGGAACACTTGCCCATCCATGTTTATTGCTTCATTGATTAATACAGGTAGTCAAAGGAATCAGTCTACTTGCCCATCAACAGATGAATTAATAAATAAAATATGATACATGTACATGGTGTGGGAAGTTCTTCTATGTGTTGCTCTTATTGGTTAATGAATAAAGAAGCTGGTTTGGCCTGTGATAGGTTAGAGTAGATCTAGGTGGGGGAAACTAAACTGAATGCTGGGAGAAAGAAGGCAGAGTCAGAGACACCATGTAGCCCCACCTGAGACAGATGCCAGGGACGGAACTTTACCGGGTAAGCCACAGCCATGTGGTGACACACAGATTAATGGAGATGGGTTAATGCAGGAAGTAAGAGCTAGCCAATAAGAAGCTAGAGCTAATAGGCCAAGCAATGATGTAAATAATATAGTTTCTGTGTGGTTATTTCAGGGCTGAGCAGCCAGGAGCAAACAAGTGACCTCCTACAATATATACACAATAAAATTTTATGTGACCTTACAAAATGAAATCATGATGTTTACAAGTAAGTGGGTAGAAATGGAAATTACATTAGTCAAAGCAATCAAGATTTAAAAAGAACTACCATATTTACTTTTATATGAAGGAATGAGATTTCAAAGTGTGTGGGGGGAGGTGATGTTAGGGGATCAGGAAGAGGATGAAGGAGTCGTGAGGGAAATTGGAAACAGAGAGGGTAATGGAATACATGTAACAAGAAAGGAGAAAAGAAGGTTAACTAGAGGGAGGAAGGGAACCAGACAGACAGGGACAGGGAGAAAGGGGAAGGCTGGAGGGAGGGAAACAGGTGAGAACCAAGTACAATGATATATATCCTATATATGTGATGATGTTGTGTTGACACCCAGTGCTTTATATACTTAGCTGAAAAACAATTTAAAAGAAGTGAAAGAGACACAATTTTGGCCTTACAACTAACAAAATTTTAATTATGCCCTATTCATATGATTTAAGTAACAATATTGTTTTTATTATCAAGTAATTAAAATAATAAAGAATTTCAAAAAGAAGTAAACTCAAAAACACATCATTGAAATGAACAGATTCAGAGCCACAAGTAGGAGCCCACATTCAGTTTTGGAGTGAAGAATATTATGCTAGGAAGGATCAAGTGTTACTAGAATTGCTTTTCTTTAAGGAAATAGGAAACCAGGATTAGGCATAGTGGCACTCACCTTTAACCTCACCACTTAGGAGGCAGAAGCAGACCTATCTCTGTGAATTCGATGTCAGCCTGGTCTTCATAGGGAATTCCTACATACTGAGACTCTGTCTCCAAAAGAAGACAGAGAGGAAAAAAGAGGGAGAAAGAAAGGGAGGGAGGGAAGGAGGGAGGGAAGAAGGGTGGTGGAAGGAAGGAAGGAAGGAAGGAAAGAAGGAGGGAGGGAGGAAGGAAATAGGAAACCTTAATCAATATCACGTTTATAGAGGATCATAGATATTAGTGCCACATCAAAGCTGTGATGAATGAGTAGTGATTCCCCCACATTCCCATTTAACTTACCTATAACGAGTCTTTCCCTCCTACCATCCAGCTCCCAAATAATAACACAGAGACTTATTAATTATGAAAGCTTGGCCTAACTAGCTCTTATAACTTAAATTAACCTATTTATATTGATCTATGTTCTATCATGTGGTATTACCTCTCTTCCGTCTTGTATCTCCTGCTTCCTGCCTGTGTTTCCTGGTATTTCCTATGTGCCTAGATCCCCCTCCTCTTCTTTTCTCTCCCTGGAAATCTACCTAGACCTCCTGCCTAGCTACTGGCGGTTAGCTTTTTGTTAAACTACCACAATGGAAACATCTTCAGACAGTGTACAAATATCCCACAACACTTAGCCTATTTGGCCTATGCAGAAAACAAATCTTGGAAAATGACAGTGGACTTTCATAAATTAGGCTAAATGATGACTGCAAATGCAGCTGCTGCTTCAGATTTGCTCAAATTGATTGAGGACATTAACTCATCCCTTGGAAACTTGTGTGTAGCTATTCATCTAGAAAATGCTATTTTTTTCAAAAGTTTGAAAAGACTACCAGAAATAGTCTTTCATCTGCCAAAGACAGAAATACACCTTAATTAACTGTTTCAGGGCTAGGTCAGCTCTGCCATTTTGTTTCCTAATTTAATCTGCAAGGGCCTTGGCCTTCTTTCTCTTCCAAATCTTACAGCACTGCTCCATCATGTTGATGACATTGTGCAGATCAAACAAAGTGAGGGAGAAATGGCAATGACTCAAGACTTAATTGAAAAGGCACTTTTTTTTGCTTGGGTCTTAGTTAGGGTTACTATTGCTGTGATGAAACACCATGGCCAAAAACAACTTGAGGAGGAAAAGGTTAACTTGGCTGACACTTCCACATCACTGTTCATCACTGAAGGAAGTCAGGATGGGAACTCAAATAGGCAGGAATTGGGAGGTAGGAACTGATGCAGAGGCCATGGAGGGATGCTGCTTACTGGCTTGCTCCATATGGCTTGCTCAGCCTCCTTTCTTATAGAACCCAAGAATACCAGACTAAGGGTGACATCACCCATCATGGGCTGAGCCCTCCCCCAACAGTTACTTATTTTAAAAATTGTCCTACAGTCGGATCTTATGGAGGCCTTTCTCAGTTGAGGGTCCTTCCTTTCAGATTACTCTAACTTGTGTCAAGTGAACTTAAACAATTTAGCACAGTTTGTTTGTTTATTGTTTGTTTTTGAGACATGGTCTCTCTATATAGCCCTGGCTGTCCTGAAACTTGCTATTTTAGACCAGGTTAGCCTCAGATTCAAACAGATCTGCCACCCTCTTCCTCTTGAATGCTGCAATTAGTCCTCTCAAGCAACCAACTCAGCTATCTTAATTTAGAAAGGAAATAAAGGCTTACTTCTCTTAAGAAAAAGAAGAAGAAATTGAATTTTCATGTTGAGGACTGAATAACTAATTTAAGAGCTTTCAAATGTTCTAGCGATCCAGTGATGTTTACCATATGAAAGTGTCTCCTTTAAGGTGGATAATACGTGTTGAACATGGCCACTCCCACAACTGAAAAAGAGGCACAGCATCCAATGTTTTAACTTTTTATTTTTGAGGTAGCAAATTCTTTATACGCATGTGTGACTGTGTCACATTACCTGAGTAACCCTAAAAGGCTGTCAGTGTTGAGTGGGAGCCCACAAAAGAAAGATGGACAACAGATCCACACTGTCAGGCAAGCTACTCTGGTACCTGAAACCTACAATCCAGCAGGTCAAGTGGTGCTCCAAATTTTCAGTGCAGATGTAAGGTTTGGGTTTTGGCTTGGTTTGGTTTTTGTTTTGTGGGTGTTTTTGTTGTTGTTGTTGTTGCTGCTGCTGCTGTTGTTGTTGTTGTGATGTATTATAGACACACAACAGTCCAAACTCATGCAGCTTTGGGGAAGAACCCTGTGACCTTCTGCAGATGGTAACTTTCCTTTAAAGAAATGGATTCTGACTTGTCAGTGGGCCTTAATGGAAACTGAATATCAAATCATGGATCACCAAGTTACAATGTAACCTGAATTGCCCATCGTGAACTGAATGTAGTATGACCTAGTATGCTGTATCAAAATAGGGCTCCAACAGGCCAATAAAGTAAAAGTTATATGAGAAGGTTGTTCAAATGTTCACGGTTCTTGTTTCTAGTGAATTCATTACACCATCTTTCCTAGCCTGTACCTGGCCTCATGGAGATTTCCCTACAATTAATTGACTGAGGAAGAATACAGTCTTGTCTAGGTTACAAATGGGTGTGCATCATCTTCAAGTACCCCCCATAGCTGTAAGACCTGTACATTATGATCCTGTGATGGCTAGGGTTCATTGTCAGCTTGACAGAATCTAGACTCACTTGGAAAGGCATCTCAGTGAGTGATTGTCTGGATCCAGTTGCCCAGTGAGCATGTCTGTGTGTGGAGGGTGGTATCTTGATTATGTTAATTGAAGTGAGAAGACCTGCCTACTGTGGGTAGTAACATTCCCTAATCACAGGGTTCCTGAACTGAATAAAAAAGAGAAAACTAACTCAACACTGGTATCCATTAATCCATTGTTCTGAAGTCTTGACTGTGAATGCGATGTTAGCAGTTCTCTCGACCTGCTGCTGCCACATCTTTGACATGATGGACTGCTACTTGGAACTGTGATCCAAATAAAGCCTTTCTCCCATGAGCTGCTTTTGTCAGAGCGTTTCTATCACTGCAACAGGAAAGGAAAATTAGGCAGGTTCACTCTCGAACAATCTCTGAGGGGAGTTATGAAGTTAAGTTGTGGGCAGAACTTAAACAGTGCTCGTGGTTGTTTCTTTTTCTCAGAAAGAAAAATGATGGCAAATACAAGCTATTACCAGTGCTCTCTAGTACCCTCTAGAATTTGACAATAATACCTTATTGCTGAAGATACCACATGTTTGAGTCATAGAACATGGAGAAATCAATCTGGTACTCAACTAAAGACTTCATTGCTGCTCATTAGCATCATAGTACTTGTAGCTGCCATGAACACTATGGGGAGGGGGAAAGCAATTTTCAGTCCCACTCAGATGTGACTCCTGTGACCTGCAATAATGACTGACCCTACACACAATATCCCCGTTATTGTAATAGGGGCACGAACGTTAATAGAAGTTAACTAACCACTTTCAGAGGAATCTAAGGTTTGCTCCATGAAATGAAACCCATTCCTGGCATTAACAGGGCAAGAACTTGTGGCTAGATAGGTCATACCATAGGAGAGAACTTAATATTGCTATTCTGCTAACTGACATACTATTTTTTAAAAAATATTTATTTATTTATTATGTATACAATATTCTATCTGTGTGTATGTCTGCAGGCCAGTAGAGGGCACCAGACCCCATTACAGATGGTTGTGAGCTACCATGTGTTTGCTGGAAATTGAACTCATGACCGTTGGAAGAGCAGGCAATGCTCGTAACCTCTGAGCCATCTCTCCAGCCCAACTGACATACTATTAAAACAACTCCTAATTACTTATTGTTATGCATATAGATTAGAACATCTCTTATCTTCATCAGAGAAACTTCTTGCAGTAAATGGCAACTAACATTAAGTGGTCAGCATGCCAAGAATTAGAGAATGTGACATGGTCAGCCCTAAATGGGACATCTATGTAACACTCCTCACCCTAAGGCTCAGGGATCATTGCAGAAGAGGGGGTAGAAAGATTATAAAAGTCAGAGGTGTTGAATAACTTCAACGGAACAGTACTTTCAGGCTATAATAAGACACTGTACATGTAAACTCATAACTATGGGGATAACATGTGAAAGACCTATACAAGCTCAAGGAAGACAAATGCCAGCATGAGGGTAGTGTGACCATGAAATCTCACCACTGCCTGGGGAGCTATTAGCATTTGATAGCTGCTGAGTGAAGGAGAGTCACTTTTCTTCAATTAGAGCAAGGCCCCAATTCTTCCAATTAATTTAGCAATACAAATTGTACTTGTTAGGTTTGAAAAAGAAGAAAACCTGAAGTTGGGTAGATAGGGAGGTAAGGGTGAAGAGGGTGGATCTGGAAAGAGTTGGGCAAGTGGGGGCGACTATTATCAAGATATGATTATGAAATTCTCAAAGTATTAATGAAAATATTTAAATAAGTAAAAAAATGTTTTTTAAAAGAGAGAAAAGGAAAATGTCCATGTGATATGTTGTGTTCAATTTATGTATTTCCATCGATTTTACTGACTGGTAGGAACTTCAAAGAAACACAGTTGGAAAACTGATGGCTAGGAATTCTGGGGACATAGGCCTTTCTCAGTGGACTAGAGACATGAAGATATTTGTGACCCATGTGAACATTCACGAAAGGGTGACCTCAGCAGAGAAAAGCCTTAATAATCAGTGGACATTCCAATCTGTTCAGTTGGTACCAATCAGTCTCTTTCTGCAGCTCTCTTACAGTTTGCGATAAGCTTATTCACAGAGCTGCCACCGTGGTAAACTTGGGCTCAGCAACCCAGGATTCTATTCCCAAAGACTGACCTGCTATAGCCACTACTGATTGCCCAATCCTTATGTACCAATGATGAGTCCGATGTATGGCTCCTTCCCTCAAAATAAATAGCCAGATACAAGGTGACAGGCTTATTACATTGAACTATAGCCATCATTCTGAAAGAGCATGTATTTTTATTCTTACTAGAGCAGATGCTCACTCTGCATATGAATTTGTCTTCCCTAGTTTCAATGCTCCTGCAAAGCAATCATCTGCAGACTTGCAAAATACCTCGAGCATCATTATAGTATCCAACATAACATTACTTCTAATCAGGGAACTCACTCACTGTACAGCAGATGAGGAATAGCAACAGGCTCATGCTCGTGGAATTCATTAGTCTCATGCCAAAGTGGAATGGCTTTTTGAGGATTCAGTTACAGTACAAACTGAGTGGCATTTCCTTACAGGTAATTCCATATGAGAGTAATATTATCCAAGGAGCTGAATGTGCTACAAATCAGTATCAAATTTATGGTGCTGCTTTTCTAATAACCTGATTTCATGGGTCCTGGAATCAAGGAGTGACAGCTCTATCATCTCTATTACTATGCTAGTAAATTTTTGTTTTTTAAATGCTATATCCTGCTTTCAGCAGCAAACTTAACAGTGACTCCAGTGAACTGGACATTATAACATTCAACTTCAGTCTCCTGATGACTCTCACTCAATAAGACTTGTGATACTACATTGTGTTGTTAATCCTTATTAATAAGGAATTGGATGAAAAACTATAGGTAATCTAATCCACAGAGATTAAAGGCTCATACCCATCAAGAATGAAGGTTTAGGCCACCTCACCTAACCAAGAACCACTGCCAGTTGAGGTACTTACCAAGGGCAGAGAGAGAGTAAAGAATAGGTAGAATAGTTATAGAATCCGTCAATAACCACAACTAGTTGCAGGAATGAGGGCCATGATTTCTATGTGTGGCTCTTCCTTATTATAACTATATAGAGAGAAAATATGTTTTATTTCATCCCTCCTTTATTATTTTTATTGTACAGCATGAGATTTATTAACTTTATAGCCTGCTATTTAGGTTACAGGATATCAAAGAGAAGTGTAAACATCACCCAAGGACTTTGTATACTCTGGAAAAAGCCTCAGTGCATTTTCAGTGGTACAGAGGATATTTGCATTATATTAAAGAAACAAATCGCTATAGTGGTATTTTATTTATGCTTTAACAAATAATATTAAGTGCCTGTCCACAGCCAAAACATTCACTTTATTTGAGCTGGAAAACTGATTGAATGAAAAACAAAACAGTTAAATATATATATAGGCTTTTTTTCTTCCCATACACAGAGGATTCAATTTTTCAGCCAAAAATACAGTTCTCAAAAGAATTGGCTTGGACAACATTAGTCTACTTTTTTTAAATAGTATTTCTCTCTCATCTACAGTTTCAATACTGATATTTCATGGACCTGTGAGTAGGTTATAACATTTGCTTTGGTTGTGTCCTACTATAGTTCAAAAATATAATGCAAAGTTCCACATGTAGGTTTTAAGTAGTTTTGTCATAAAGTATTGCAATTATATATTTATATATTATATGCTATAAATTAAGTATCATTGTTATGTTTTATATTATTATTATATTTATTTCTTGTGCATTGGAGTTTTGTCTGCATGTATGTCTGTGTGAGGGTGTCGAATATGCTACTATTGAAGTTACAAACAGTTGTGAGGAGACCTCCAAGAGTCCTCTCCCTGAGCTGAGGACAACCTTTCAGTCCAGTGAGTGGGTACCATCCCGGGGTGGGGCGGAACATCCGGGAAAGGATCACTGGGCCCCTTCAGCTCCTTCTGCAGGGACTTTGTTCCACACATCCCTGACCTCCCCAAGCCTGCCCTA
>LOJH01041419.1:0-14403 GCA_001685095.1 Ellobius talpinus
ATGGCTAACCTGTACCAGAAATGAAAGAGCATAACAAGTCCTTAAGAACTTCATGGTTTAATGGAACATCCCATTAGAAACACATTGAGAATTGTCTCCGGTCAGTGCTGTGAAGTGGTAGCTGAGTGGGGAAGGATGATGTAGAGGGCATTCAGGGTTGTAAGCCCACAGAGGGTTTTCTTAAGTGGGGCATTATGCGCATCTTGAGAAAAAGAACATAATGAGAAGAGATTAAAATGCAAATGCTAGTTCTGTCACAGGTTGTGTGCTTGGAATATACGGCCTAAGTGTGTTGAGCTTATGGTTCCTCATCTGTGAAATGGAGTCAGTTATATGGATTTATGAATATATGTCCACCATGGGATGATTCATAAACGGCAGCCACTGTTTGATGGGCGGAGAAGAAACAAAAGTGGGTAGTGAGTGCTGTCACAAACGTAGAAAAGCACAGGATGCGGGAAGCGTTTGAATAGTTTTGTGTTTAGACTTGAGGTTGTACATTTCAGAGTGGGTCCAAACTCAAGGCTACATCCATGTACACTTGTTCTCGGTGAGCAATTCCTGACACATTCATGGGGATATTTACTTCACGTGTCACACCCAGGAAATCCTAGAAGTTAAATGAAGTGTGTCTGCATCTAGACTTGTGTCAACAAAACATCTGACCTTGTTTATAATATCATAAGACAATGTATTGTTAATCTGCAGTTAGTCCCTGAGCTGGCAGATGAATGGTATCTCTCCAAACCATTGAACGATACAATTTTTCATTTGGTGCTCAGAAAGCTCATTGAGGAACCACCTAGTAGCTCTCCTTTAGAATTTTTGATACAATTTCCAGAAGTCTGCATAATTCCCAAAGAGAATTCTTAGTAGGTTAGTGAAAAGATGAACTAAAGCATTAGCAATACAGCTAATTCCATCTTGAAGGGCAGGACGGAGAAACCTGGGCAGCCTGGCACTGGAGGCTCACTGAATTATTGATTAGCCTTGCTCTGAGTTAGCACATGGCTTGACCTCACTAGAATCCCTGCCTTAGGCAGGAAACAAAGAGCAGGATTTACAAAAGAGATCATCTTTCTGAGTGCTCAGGTTCTCTTCATAATCTTTCTCATATCTTCTTGAGAATGCTACTTAGAACTTTAATATATTAAAAATCATATTCGCTTACTATTTTATTTTGTGCATGTATCTTTTTAATAAAAATAATAACTGTGACTCTTCATGCCTCTTAATAAGCATTAGTAATATTCTAGTAATAGAATGTAATTATATTATAAATTAAATTATTAATGTGTTAAATTATATTAATAGACATTAATGATATCCATAAATATTTTAATAAATATGGTTCAGTTGGAAGGAAGCACATTAAATATAAATATTACAGGTTTATACATGAAGACCTTGAGGTTCAAAATTTTCAGAAACCCAAGTGGAGGCTCTCAGCTGTCCATGGTTGGTTGCCAAAGCGAGCATTCACTTACTATTCTTGGCCAAAGGGTGATCTGATTGGAAAACTCTGCCTGTAAGGTCACAAAACCTGGATATTATTTCCAAACTCACTAGTTCTTAATCCCTTATCTTTGGGCAAAACACAAAACCTCATTAAAAAATGCCAGAAGCTCTTAATTTGACTGCTGTGAAGTTCATGTCAGAAAACGAATGTGTAAGCATTTTATAAATGAAGAAATATTATGCAAATAAATGCAAATACAGACATTGTTAATTACTTAGGCATTCACCGCATCTTATTTCGTTCATACCTTTACAGCTTGCTGCAGCCCTTGGCAGGGTTCCATTGCCATTCAGTGAGCCAAGGTGGTTGGGTGAATTTGTATTTACTATTCACTGTCCAGTGAAACTTGCGTGGCCCACTCTCTAGACACTGATAATAAAAGGATAAGTGAAATGTGGCCCCTGCCTGCTGAGCATAGCCCCATAGGGATATGAAAGTCAGGTCTCAGTCTTTGTACTCAATGCTCTCTGTAATGGGGTATACACATCATGTTAAACAAACAGGGACCACATCAAGCAGAGAAGCACAGGGGAAGCAGAGATTCTGATTTCAGATGAACGCCTATCCCAGGCTCCATGAACCAATATCCTCTCATGACAAGGGGTTCCAAAATCACTTTCTTAGCAGGTCTGGGAATATGTGCCTCTTTGGAATTTAATGGAAAAAGAGGGTTCCCAGAAGGAACTAAATAAGGTATTTGCTAAAGCTGGCACAGAATAGGCACTAAAAATCAAACTCTTAAGAGCCATTGGGTCTCAGGTGAAGTAACAGACAAACTTTGTTTCCTTGGTAGCTGATGGGATTTCATGACACCCACACACCACTGACTTGTTTTTGATGCCAACAAAGGAATTGCTTTCATTTCAAGAATAAAATGTGGCTCTTTAAGAACAATGGATTTGTACAGGCTCTTCCTACAGTTTAGACAAAACTCAAGATTCTTGATAGGATCACTTTGGAGAGAAGAAAGAAAATCTTCCCATTTGTATTCACGGGGAAGCTTTCTCTGGCAGGAAATCCGGGGACAAACTGTCCCTGGACTGCCTGTGGAAAGAACAATCATTTATTCTCAAAGGTCCCCAAAGACAACAAGCACATGTTTTAGCTTGACTCTGGGAAACATGGATAAGAATGGCTTCAGTTTTCAGATAGTTGCTGGTTACCTGTAGACAGAAAGAGTCACAGTACATGCCTCCTTGATTTCTTAGCTAACTCTGGATGTTCATGAAATGTATTCTAAAGTTGCATTGTGTATCAGTGTTATGCTTTCATGTTAGTTGTCCACTGTTTGGTTGCAAACTACCCTAATAGTGCATGCCTTGAAAGAATAACTTGTGTGTATGTATGTACATGTGTGTGCAGGTACACACATGTGGGAGGGAGCATGTAAAAATCAGAGGACACCGGTGGGTGTCAGTCCTCAGGCATTACCAAGCTTTTAGTTTTTTTATTTATTTTTTAGGACAGGATCTCTCTGACCTGAAAATCAACAAGTAGGCTAGGCTGCCTGGCCAGAGAGTCCCCAGGAATCTGCCTGTCTCCCTTTCTGAGATGAGAGATGCTTGCCCATCCCAGAACCATGTCCAGTTTTTTTGGTGTGAGTTCAGGGAAGTGAACTGAGATTGTTAGGCTTGCAAAGCAAGGGCTTTCCTGATTAATTGATCCCCCAAGCCCTGAAACAAGACATTTTAAAGGTCTTTCCTCTACAATTTTAGTTTAGCTTGATGGTTCTTGATGTAGGAGTCCCCTCTGTGTGCTGTGATTACCATTAATGAATAAAGAAACTGCCTTTGCCTGTTGATAGGGCAGAACTTAGGTAGGCGGGGAGGACTGGACTGAATGCTGGGAGAAAGAAGGACAGAGTAAGAGAGATGCCATAAATCCGCCACTGGAGACGTGCTGAAACTTTGCTGGTAGGCCACGACCACGTGGTGATACACAGATTAATGGAGATGGGTTAAATTAAGATGGAAGAGTTAGCCAGTAAGACATTAGAGCTAATGGGCCAAACAGAGTTTTAAATAATATAGTTTCAGTGTGGTTATTTTGGTTCTGGGTGGCCAGGATGAACAAGTGGCCTCTCCTCCTACAGGTTCTTACTTCAAGTTGTTTTTGAGGATGTAGCCAGGGAATGAATGATGCTGGAGTCACAACGAGGTTCACCTGAGTGAGAGATACAAGATGGATCACTTCTGTGGCTGGCGGGTGATGCTGCCTACTGATAGGTCTTCATGTGGGCCCTTTGTGCGACTTGACCATTCACCATGTGGTGGCTGAATTCAAAAGTGAGTCACTGAAACCTTAAGGCAGAATCTGGAAACTTCTACAGAGTGCCTTGCTCTGTTTCTCCTTCCTCCCCCTCTTTCTCTTCTTCTTCATCTTCTTTTTCTTCTTCCTCTTCATTACCTTCTTCATCATCATCTCCTCTTCCTCCTCCTCCTTTCAAGCAGTTAGAAATCCTGTCAAAGTCAAATGGAAGGACATAAATGTCACCTTGGTGTCATATGTGTCAAAGAATTATCAAATGGAAGGACCAAGAACATAGAATAAATTTCCTGGTAAGAGCAATGCTGAAAGCTTTGTGGCTATCTTTAAGTTGTTATATAGTGCTGAATATAAAATTTTGATTTTTTCTAATTATTTATTGCTAATGCATAAAAATAGTAACAATCTATGTTGGACTAATAGTCTACAATACTGCTTTACTTTATATGTTCATGACATATTATAGTTCCATGGGGATATTCTTTGGTTATCTGTACAGACAATCCCACCTTTGATACATGACTCTCATTTTTTTTTCAAAAAATTCGTATACATTTTTTGTTTTTTACTTATTGCCCTTCAGGAGCTTAGAGTTACGGCGCAATTCCAAATAAACACAGTGAGAATAGGTATTCATTCTTTATTATTCATTGTTTCGTTTGTTGTTTTGAGGCAGCCAGTGTCTTACTATGTAGCACCTGTAGTACTTACTATGTAGCACATCTCTTTGGTGAAAAGTTTTTTGCTTCCGTCTTCCCTGGCTCTATAGTGTCATCACATGGTACCTGGGGCAAGTCAACACTGAGTGAATTTTTTAATGATAAAAACACTTGATTCTGGTGAACTCTCGAATAAAAATGCCTCATAGCTAGGTAAGGAAGCTATTCGAACACTTGCTCTGGCTCAAACTCCACCCTTCGCAGCATTCTACAGATTGAACTGGCATTCTGAAGCAGCGGAGCTTCACTCATGGTATTATGCTTTCCCATCATTATTAACTTATCTACCATAAAAAGTAAATTTTATTAGAAAACAAAATATAGGCATCCCCCTCATAGCCTTCTGGAAGGTTTCACTTCCTTTGAAAAAGTCTTGAGGTCAGTATAGCAGGCTCTCTGGGGCTTCAGGAGTCCCTGTGAGAGATATAATCTCAGCAGGGCCCAGAAAAGTATGGATGCCTGTTGAATCTGAAGCTTGAATGCATCCACCAAGTCCTACCTTCTAGAGCAACTCTTCAGTTTGAGAGTATTCATTGCCTGAGTTATTGCAGGGTTGGTTCTTACATTCTTGATATATGCTTAGAACCTACATCTGACTTTGAGCTTTCTCTCTTTATTTTCATAGTTTTGAACTGAAATACCCAAGCAATCCATTCCCTGGTTCCTGTAGGGTATTGCTTAAAATCAACCATTTCTTCCTTTCCCAAGATCTAACACCATAGGAGGCCAAAAACTATTGTGTTGGATTTCTTCTATTACCACTCTGGTGGTCATGAAGCTTTTCTGTTTATATGTGAGTGGGTTTAGATTAACTGCGTATTTGTATTTTAAGAACTATAGTGAAGATCTCAGAAATTCCAAAGATCTTTAAATAGCCTAAAAGGGATAGCTCTTGAATGATGGAATTTGGATGTCAAGTCAAAGCTTCGAGACTGCCGCTTCAAGATTGACATATCCCTGAAATCATCTCACATCTCTGCCAGGGATGCACTTTCTGGTCTGATATGGCAGCCATGAGGATGCAATGCTCACTGTCTGTTTCCCTTGAAGAAGAGGACTCGCTACTCTGCTGTAGGAGTAATTGACAGTTTCCAGTTGTTCCCCTCTTCAGCATCTGCTTCAGCTCTAGCTGTGGACCCGCCACTTTCTGGTCAAGAGCCAAGCAAAGCAGTCCTGCAAACGTCTAGGTTTTTCTACACTACCTCTTCCAATGGGAGAATTTCACTCGAGAGCTGTCTATTTGCATACTGATCTGATCTCTGTCTTGCCCCTTCTTCCTTTCTCTGAAATTTGTTTTCTGTACACCTTTGTACTCTTAACTTCATTATGCAACCACCCACTATTACAGTGCAAGGCATTCATAATTTGAGTGTATACAGTAGATACCTGGGCTAGAAGACAAAGTTGAAGAGGCACTGTTGCTTTGTTGTGCTCATATTGGCAGGCAGAACAATGATGCGGGGGTAGAGGTGGGTCTCTGCTGTGGAAGGGATCAGTACAGTCAAATCTGAAGCCAGTTACCATTTTGACAGTACTCAAGGAGGTGTTGTGTTTCAGAATTGAGTATAGAAATGTAGTGTGACATCAGCCTTAAATACCATGTATGCCATTTGTATTTTATTTTCTAAAGCATTGGTACACGGGAAACAAGGTCATTATTAATATCCTCTGGATTATCTGGTCTTGTTCCATATTGGGGTTTGTGCATCAAATCTATGTAAGCAAAAGGCAATTAACAAGCAGGTATTTTGTATTTTGGTTTACCTTGGACATTTGCTTTTTAATTATAGGATCAAATGATGAGAGAAGTACATTTCAGGTTCCTGAGTCAGCTGAGTTAGTGAGTGCCCGTTGCTTTTCCTGGGGCCTGTTACCTTTCTCCCACAGCCACAATCCCTGGTTTCTCAAAAATAACGCTAAGAAAGGACTACTCCAAAATTCAGTTTATTCTAGATAGAGACGTTCTGAGACTTCTTTACTTCCTTATCTGAGAAATTATTGATTAAATATTCAGAAGAGGTCTTGAAATCGTGGCATTCAAACCAACCAAACAACAAAACATGTATCAAGCATCAAGGGTGTTTATTCACACAAGCATTGAAAAGTTACCTATTGTGCCATGAAACTCTGCTTTGGCTGGATACCTGGGGTTTCTACTGGACTTAGAAGATGCACTATTCCTAGCAGATCTGAAAATCCTGCCCTTCCCTCTACTTTCATTGTCTAGGTCAACACCAGCTTTAAAGGCAATACCTCCCCCAACCTATTCATTGCCTCTTATTGATTTCTAAAGTCAGAACTGCTCCTTTACCTATGCCCCAGGATGCTCCACCCACTTTTGGGCTGCTGTAGCTTTTGTGTTTATCAGAAACACAGTGGAGTGATACAGGGAAATGGATAGAACTGCTTAGCTTCACAGTGCTCAGCCACTTCCTGTCTGAGGCATCCTGAGGCCTCTTTGCATTTTCATCTATCCATCTCTACAATGGGGAAGTTTAACACCTCTTACAGTGTTGCTGAGACAGTCAAAGCATTAGTTAAAACAATCATTAGCCACCTTCATTTTTACTGGAGTTTTAGTGGTGTGAGTTGCTTTCTTTGGTTTTTCCTGTTTTGTAGGTCTGAAGACAGGACCTCACTTATGGTATAGGCTTATGCCTATTTATGGAATACATTGGAGAACGTGCTTTTGAAGGCTGCTTGTCTCTCCAAACACACTGGTTAGTAATAGGAACTCGAATCAATGGACATACCTGGAACAGGATGTCTGAAAGCAGAGTTTGGACTTTCAGTTTTCTAGAAATACCACAGCAAATACCATAGACTGAGTAGTTCAAATTGCATTTTAAAAAATAGTTCTGAAGTATCTTAAGTTCAAGACCAAAGTGCTGGTAAGGTTTATTCCTTTTGAGAGCTGTCTTAACTTATGTGTAGGAATCTGCTTTGCTTGTCTTCATAGACATTTCCTCAGTGTGTTCAAGGCCCTGGTGTGTATATATGTGTGTGTGTTCAAACTCCCTCCTCTAAGACACTAGTCACATTGGATTGGAGCCCTTTCTTATGCTTTCGTTTTCCTTGTATCAATTCCAAAGTTGCTATAACCCAATAGAATTAGATTCTGAGATAGGTTGCTTTAATGATATACTGTATAAAGTTATGCCATTTCATAACAACCATAACTACAGAGTATTCCAGAAAGATCTGTCAGGGAACCATGAGGGAGCTGCTATCCTAAGAGTAGATGAAGTCTGAATTGATCTATGCTTGGTGTGAGTGGTGGGAGACCTTGTTATATTAATATCCTCAGGGTTATTACAGTTCTGACTGCAGAATATTGATGGGCACCATCGCGGCATACACAGGGCATTTTCCTCTTTGACTTATGGCTAATCATTACAAACTTTGGCTATGCAATGCAGTCACAGGTCACAGTGCTTTTGAAAACCGGTGATCTTGTTTTGTGGCAGACCATCACTCTTAATGGACATTTTTCCTTAAGTGTCAGCTAACACAAGTTATTTTTTTGGATTTCAGCAAGGCAGCATCATGACAAACAGGAAACAAGGAAAACACACACAGGATAACTTAGTGTCTTATGGGAGCATGGCAGGGACTGCTTCCATTTAATTTTGCTGTTATCCAATGATGAATGTTGGCCATATTCTGACAGCAACATATAAAAGTGCGATTAATTGGGCAATTTTCTGAATGAATGACTGACTTTTATTGGATTTGTTTCCTTTTTAATTATTTTTGGCATGGAGACTGGCTTTTCATTCCAATCGAAAGAAAAACCATATTGCTAAGTGGCACAAATAAAATGATCATACACTGTGTTCGTTAAAATAAATGTACTTGCTGCAAACTTGTTTTAGGCTCAGTGGCAGATGTGAAGATGTGGAGATGGCTGACAAATGGTACCCTTTTCAAAAAATGTTCTCATTTGTTTCAACACTTAAAATTTGAAATTATTATGCCACCAGCAACTTGCTTCATCCAGGTCTCAAAGATCTTTGACAATGACCCCGATGTGTTTCAGGCTATAATTACTCTCTTCTTTCTATTTTAATATCTACTTTCTGCATGCGACTATAAAATGACATTATCTCCATTTAAATGCCAATCATCAATCCTATAAACCTCAGAATAAAATTAAGGATTAAAATGTGTTCGCCAGAGGGGCTAAGAACCGGTGGTGGGGGTGGTGTGAACATGCTCACAGTATGTTATATGCCCATGTAAAATGTCACAATGTCAAATGAAGCTCATTGTTTTACTGAATTAATATATGCAACAATAATAAAAGCATACTAGCCATCACTAACGTGTGTTCATACCCTCTAGGTTTTTATTGTATGAATAAATAATTTTAGTGTATGAATGTTGATTTGCCATTGTGTTATTTATTTACAGCTTAGTTTCAAAGAACGCTAGACATACATCTCAGAGAGTTTCCCTTCTATCTTTGATGCTGTTTCTTACCCCCATTTCCCAGCATTCTGTTGATGAGAAGGAGTTTCATCTTTATTGATCCTTTCTAGGATTTTTGATGTGGCTGAAACTCATATGTGAGTGATGGGGAGATGCAGTTAGCATGGTGTTTAAATAAAGATTTGGAAACTTAGATGGAAACCAGAATGCAGTTTGGTGCGTTTGGGTGTGTTTTTCTGAATGACATAATAGGAATTAAGTCTCCAGAATGATCAGAAAGGAAGGAGCATCACCAGCAGGTTCCTTGATTAACTGTTCACTTGGATTGTCTACATTCTGAACCTTTGTATTCCTGATGTCCTTTATGTCCTCATTAAAGACTTAGCTATTTTACCCCTTGAGAACTTGGACTCACTAATGTTTTCACATACTTAACACCATATTGAGACATCAAATCCTAGGGTAATAACAATTACCTTTGTGGTAGAAGCGCAAGAGAGCAAGATTCCTCTCTGATGCAATTCTCCTCCCTAACCAGGTTATCATTGACATGTGTAAATATCACTGGTTCTTCTGTGGCCTCTCATAGATTCCAAGAGAAAGCTGCAGCATTGTAAACACATCTGTAAGACCCCCTTACCACTTTCGCCCATCATCCTAGCTCTCGCATTCTCTTCGTCTTAGTACTACTCTGGGCTGGCTAGCTGATTGAAGGCATCTACAAATCCCACAGCTTTACAGAGTAGGTACCGTTGCTCGCTCACGTCCAACTAAACCTCAAAGGTTTCCCGAATAATGACACTGGGACCTTGGCTGTTGCCTTCCTGTGTTGTCTTCTGCCAGTGTGGCTTTGGGGGGACTCTATTATGTCCTCTGGGTCCACACTGTGTGTCAGGGAAGCAAGAGAGTGTCGAGAATTGGAAGACAGGCATGTTAGTTTTAAGAACGATTGTGTACTTGTTTTATATTGCTGCTATAACAAACACCTCATTTTTTTGCTTAAAGTAAAGTAAATGTGCCACCTGATGGTTCTGAAAACCTGACATCTTAAATCTGAGGTGTCAGCAAGAGAAAGATTCCAAGCCACACTGTCTGACAGCAAGGCTCAGTCTCCAAGCTCTGTTGCCTCCACTGTCACCCCACTTTTCTGTTGACAGTGACCTTGAAAGTTGTCAGTGCTTCTCGCAGTCTGTTAAGAAGAACCACTGTTTTCTTGCTCGCTTCTCCTAGCTTGTTGCTCTTTTCTGTTTTAATTTCCAGCCTGTTATTTTAACAGAATACCAAAAGTATTTATTCTGCCTCACAAAACAGGGAAAACAAGAAAAGATACAAACTAGCCTCCAGCATTCAGTAATTAACACACTTAAAAACATGCCAACTTGCCATGAACTTTCCTAATACATTCTCCTCATTTATGTCTTTACTTCATCAGAAGCTGATAATTTGTGGACCAGTACCTGTCCACGTGCCTTAAGGACACTGTTTTGCATCTCTGAACACAGAACGGCATCCCTCATGCTCCATGCCCTCACATCTTTCCATCCACCCTTGACTGTAAACCATTATTGCTTCAAAGGGGTCAGAGCTTTGGAAAGGGCTCATTTTTTTTCCTGTTTACTCAATGAAATTGCTAGCAATTCTTTATTTGCCCAAGTTCCGTTTCTTTCTTGTATTCCATCGTTTCCACCAGTAAGCAGAGTAATCAATAGGGGCATCATGCCTCTCTTCTCTACTGACCCCAATATTATGAAAACATAAATCTTTCTGGACCTTTACCTCTTGGTACCTCCTTAAAAGGTACATTGACAAATCATTGATGATATATATCTATGGATATTTATAGGATACAGAAACATGTTGGATGTACTTATACAAAGCAAAATGAGGCTAGCTATTTCTCTTGTTTAAGAAAAAATCATGGAAAAGGTTCATAGGGAAAAACGTATGCTATGGTGGGGCTTGCATATCTTCTATTTCATCCACAGTGCTGGTCCCACATGAAAGAGGACCATGTGTTGCTGGTCTTCACAGATGGATGCTGAAGGATTAAACTGCCTAACCTTTCTAATGCTTTGTTCCCCAGCTCTCTTCCTGGTTCCAGAGCTTTCACAGCACAGTTCAGCAAGGCTGATGGATTTGAGTTCAGAGATGCTGCCTGTCTCCCAATCATCATTAAAGGCTGCAGTAACTGGGCTGGACCCAACATCAGGCTTAAAGTCTTCCAACCACTCAACCCTCCAACAGACACGGTTAACTACTATTTTTCACAAAGTATTTTTTTTGCAATTTCTGCCTTATATAAGCTAATGGCAATTAATTTTAAAGTATGATTTTATTAGCCAATGCCAAGCCTTTAATAAACATCTTGATCCATTGCTGGTTTTGTTTTTCCTCTTGTTTCATCTTTCCAATTTTAAAATTCTTATTTGTATGCATGACTTATCACTTACAAAGTCTTGATACTCATTGCTCCTACAATTCTATTTTCATACCAACAGATTTCATGTCTTTTAAAATTAACTTAGCTAAGTTTTTTTGTTACCTTTATCCTGTGAAAACTTAAAAAAATATTATCTTAATTTCCTCCCTTATTGAATTTCCTCCACTTTGCAGACAGAACCCTATATTAATTTGAAGTGCACTAATGTAATTACCTTTCTTCTCATCTATTTGTTTGGCAAAATAATCATCTTTTGACATGACTGCCTTTCAACCTCCACCAGAACATACTTTTCTTTCATCTTCCAAAGAGCCACCTACTGGTCTACATCTATCCAATCCTGGGGAGGACAGAGGTCTGGGATTTCCACATACTACTACTACTACCTTGGTGTGAGCATAGGCATAAAAGCAGTTTGTAAGAAATTTACAGGTTAGATATTTCTGCAATTGTCCCATTTCTTTACTTTTCTCTGTTCTTCTTGAATACAAGTGAGGGTAGGCTATGGTGGCAGTCATGCTGGTATAGAAGGCTGGGGAGCAAGATAACAAACACAAGTATGAGATGTGAAAGATGTGCTCACCCGTTTACAGAGAATGGTAGGGTGAGCTTTTCTGGTTTGTGTGGAACTTTCTCTCTTGTAGTTATGAAAGTTCTGTGTCTTAGGAGACAGAATTTGGCTTTCTAAGCAAACCAAGATGATTGTTCAATTTTTCTGACCCTGAAGCCTCCTGTCCTTGTGGGACATGGGGGGGACCAAAGACCTATCCTGAAAATATATATTCAAGGTTGGATTTCTTCTTTGCCCCGTAAAAGCAACAGCTCTCCTTAATTGCACATGTGGGTATGCATGTATGTGTGTGTAGGAATAGGAGTGTGGGCAGTAAATGAATATCAGAAATCAGGGAGCTGGGGGTGATTAAAAAAGAATCCTCATAACAACATGAACAGTACAGGAATATGTATGGACTTTGCTACCTTTATCATTAGTACACCAGGTTCCTCTGGTAAAACACTGGGTAACAAGTGGAGAGATAAACACTGCCTATTTTGTACTTGATGGATGTATAGCATGGTATTATAAATCCCACAAAAGTCTAAGCTGTGGTTAATTCAGTAAGGAAGAGTTTGCCATCCAGGAGCAAAACATTCTTCATGGCAAAAGATTGCTTTTCTGATATGTGGGTATTGCTTAGATAGATATAGACAGCTAACTGCAGTAATTAGGTGTAGGTGAGTCTCCTCCTTACTTTCTTATTCACTACTTCAATAAATATCTGATAAATTGGAAAATTCAGCTCCATTACCCTCAATTGAACCAGATAAGACATTAAAATATCAAACACCCATTCTGGTCAGAGGTAGAGAGGGACATTTTCCACTTAAGGATTCCTTACGGAAGTCAGCAAACTGGAAATGGTGTGCTCTATGGATCTGATATAGAATGCCACCCCCAAGTTTGCATTTATTAAAGGATTTTGTCTCTAGTTGGTGGCACTACGGGGAAGTGAACTTTGGTAGTTGAGACCTAGTTGAGGGGCCATGATCTTGAAGGCGTATGTTCCCTTCCCATCTGTTTCTGTCTTGATCATCATGAGGTGAGTAGGTTCTCTCCATCACATGCTTCTGTGGCAACATACTGCTCTACTGCAGGCCAGAGAATAACCAGGTAAATGACCATGTGTTTTTACCCCTGAAATCCCAAGTGTGGGTATACTTCATCACATGATTCAGAAGGCTTTGGAACCAGTTTTCAGGGATAATTCATAAATATTCCTGAGATTTTCTAACTGAAGTTGAACAAATTATGGGATCTTGGAAGACCAAAGTGCTGATAGAAATGTGGACAGTAAATGCAAGCTGCGGTGGGAACTTTCAGAGAGATGCAAGGACTCTGTGGGACTCCAGGATGTTCCTGCTACTTTCTGGCAAGGAACCTGGTTACACAACCGGAGACAATGGGAAGTTGGTGTGAATGGTGAAAGTGTGGTGGTCTAGGAAATTTGAAGGCAGGATGACATTCACATTCTGACATCAGTATTTTTGGTTGTTTTCAGCTGAACTTCTCATAGAAGACCATGGATGGTTAAGTGGTAGCCACATGATCACATAGAATATCCTACTTAGCTTTTGGCTCCCAACTTAATATTACTTTTTTATTTTTTTAAAGAAAACTATCTTTTCCACTATACATACCAATCCAAGTTCCCACTCCCCTCTCTCCTCCCATTCCTTCCACATGCCCCCCACCCTACCCCATCTACTCATCAGAGAGGGTAAGGCACATTGCTTTGGGAAAGGTTCAGGGCCCTCTCTACTATATCTAGGCTGAGCAAGCTACCTATCCAGAGAGAATATGTTCCCAAAAAAGCCAGTACAAGCAGTAGGGATAAATCCTGGTGCCACTGCCAGTGGCCCTGCAGTCTGCCCCAGCCATACAACTGTCACTCAAATTCAGAGGGACTAGTTTGGTTCTATTTAGCATTACTTTCATTGCCTAGTGATTTCAAAGCTATTACAATAGTTTTGCCAGGAGTGGGCATTGCTAGGAAGAGTCTACTGATTTGCTTTGGATGCAAGATTTGTTCAAAAGGCAAGTACATGGTAGACCATTGTAGCAATGAATGTATAATGGATACTACCTGGGAAGCAAAAAAGAATCATAAGTACTTATCCTCAGATAAGCTTGAAAAAGAAAGTAATAATACTGTGTGTGTGTGTGTGTGATGTTCAAAGAAGGAAAGATAATGGGGAACATGATAAGACAACAAGCACACAAAGTACTGAAGTACCAGCTCAAGACAACTGTGAGTTGTCTGTAGCATGGAGGGCCTGGGCTTGTTGGGGTTTCTGTCCCACCTGGTACCCCACAGCTGGCAAGCCCCCAAAGAAAATCACACAGAGAGTCTACATTAGGTTATAAACTGATTGGCCCAATAGCTCAGTCTTCTTATTAGCTCTTGTAGCTTATATTAACCCATTATTCTTATCTATGTTAGCCACATGGCTCGGTACCTTTTACAGTGGGG
>LOJH01041420.1:7712-22271 GCA_001685095.1 Ellobius talpinus
AAAGAAAAACAGTTATTTTTACCTGCTCTTCTCTCTTGTCCTGACTTCACCCCAGTCACTCTGCTGACCTCTCTTTCTGTGCTATTTCTAGCTTAGAGCCATTTTTTAAAAGCCTTCATAGGTTGATAAAATTAATAAAAGTTAAAAAAATATATAAAAAGGGTCATGGGCCAGACAGGCAACATTCTACTCTTTAAAGGTAATCTGTGCTGGGAGAATGACTTTAGTTTTCTTGTTGTTGTTTTAGTTCGCCTGTGTGTCTGTCTGTGTCACACTTGTATGAATGTGGTGAATGTGAACGACATTACGGGCTACAAGATGCGTCAGATCTCCTAGAACAGAAGTCACAGACTTCTGTGAGCTCCATCTGCGCGCTGGGAGAAGACGCCTCATCCTTTGGAAGAGCAGCCAGTGCTCTTGACCACTGAGTCATCTCTCCAGCCCCTGGGTTTTGTATTTTACTTGCTTGTGTGCTTCATTTTTAATTATATTTCTTAATGAACACCATTTGAAAAGAAAAGCTGGCAATTTCAGTTCCTAAATTATGATATGAACATTATGGCTCCTCACTCCCTAGGGGTTAATTCCATGCTAAGGGCGTATGATAAGTTGGTAAGTTGATGACACCATTGCCTAAGAATATGGGTTCTTTCATATTAATACGAGTGTAAGTCATTTCTGCTCTGGGTCTCTGCTAAAGGCATTTGTAATATTTACTTCTAAGTAGCATATGAAATGAATTTAATCACTTTCTCTAGTACCATTTGAGAAGAGACAAATGAAAGTCTTGCCAACGTTTTATCTCATTCACAGCTTTGGAATGAGGCCCGAATCGTACGTGCTAAGAACATAAACATTAAATTCTTCTGTGCAGCCATGTTAGGGACCCTGAGCTAAGGGATAGATGATGGGCCCAAAAATCAGCAATTCTCCATATTAATTTCAAAAGTGAAACTACACAAAAGCCTGCCTCCTTCTGCACATTGTACTGCTTGTAATTTAACAGCATAGGTGTTTATAGTCATTACTTCATCTTTACACTGGTTTTGAGAACAGCACAAGGACAATGGTCCTTTTAGAGCTAAGCTTACAAAATGTCACAGATTGAAAGCCTATTTTCATGGCCTTCCAATGCCTTGCTTTTGAAAAATAGAGCCTATGTCCTTGTCTTCAGGGGATCATATAATTCTCTAAAGAAAAGAGGGAGGTGCTACCCATTTGCTCTCTTTCGTAACATGCTGGACTACTTAGGAAATCAGTGCTTCAGAGCACAGCAACCTATGAGAGAGTAGGTGTTTTCTGAAAGTTTTAAACCCTACTCCTTATGCGAAGTTTGAACAAAATGTGGCCCAAGAGACTCTGACTCACAGTAGTTTCTATCGTGGGTCAGAATTATGCATGTGAACTTGAAGAGCGGCGCGTTTGCAGCCCCTTCTCAACTTTCTAATCCATCTCAAAATTTCCCAGTCTGTGTGTTACAGACCGAAGCTGATATCAAAGCCACGGAACTGGAATAACAAATATGTTTTCTTACTTTAGGGTTTTTCTATGGAATATTTTCTGAAGAAATACAGAAAGGGAAAAGGCCTTGCTTAGCAAGGTTGGTTAAATCTGGCCATTCAGAAAGAATTCTATGGATTTCAGCAAAGCATATAACAACACAACTACCAAAATGGAGATATGAGATTAGGACTCATATTGGATATTCCTTCTTAGCTCCAATAATGTGGGCTTAGCTTTGCTGTTAAACCACCAAAGGTCTAGAGCAACAACTGAAAGTTTTACTCTCAGGAAGAAAGGAGCAAACGTTAATTACAGCTACTCCTTCCAGCTTCCCACACAACCGTGTAGTGTGTGTGTATAACACATATTACATTATTGTATTTATGTTGCATAATATCTATATGGGAATATTACACAGACAACTGTAAGTAGTGCAATGACTCAAAAGCTGGGGAAACATTTCTATTGCAAAGTAAACTCTTTCAGAACCCTCTAGAATGGGCTGGAGTAGCCCAGGTAAGTGAGCTACTGTGAAGCCATTGCTATGAGAGGCTGCGGGACATATGATAAGTACTGCTCAGCATTTTTATTGTCATTGAATGTGATATATCATGTTCTGAAGAGCAAGACAGTTACCCAAATGTGATCTTGGGAACCACTGATAAAAGACTCAGTTTATAGGGTAAGAGATTCCATCACTAATTAATAATAATAAAAACTATAGTAAAGAAGATAGAAAACTGCTTCCTTCCCTGTTTCATGCCTACTTTTCCTTCTTTGCTTCCTTCCCTCCTTTCTTCCTTCTTTTCTTTCTCTACCTTTTAAATGTCACAAAAATTCTCTAGCTTAAGCTTCCTGAGTGCTGGGGTTATAGGCATGAGCTACCATAGCCTACTTGTTTAATATTTTAAGTTATATGAACTTGTTTTTTTTCAAACTAGTTATCTAGACATATTTCAGAGTCAATCTTGTGTGTGTATGTGTGTTCAGACTTTATCTTTGAAAGTTTTGTTTCATGGCCCAAGCTTGTATAGAAAGAAGGGCCCTTGCAGATGTTTCTTTAGCATCTTGCTCTTCTGATCTTCATCTGAAACCTTCATGGTTGGAAAAATTACTCAAAATGTTCTTTACTCTTTGTATTGAAAATGAATAAATAAGGTAGCTGAGATCTCAGTTATCTGCAAGTGCTGGCTTAGTTTCTTCTCCTGTTGCTGTGACAAGTACTTCCACGGAAGCAGTTTGGGAGGAAGGGCTAATCTTCACTGGTCACTCGAGGTACATCTGTTGTTTCAGGGAAGTCAGGTGGTGGGAGCATGATGCAGCTGCTCACAGGGCAGCCACCATCAGGAAGCAGAGATGGAAGGATGCCGCTGCAGCTCAGCTCCCTCTCTCCACTCTCAGAGCCCAGGATCCCAGCCAGGGAATGGCATCACCCACAGTGGGCAACTCTTCCCACATCAATTCATCTCCCACAGGCATACTCATAGGCTGGTCCTAGATAATACTACATCCTATCTAGTTGATAATTAATATTAACTATCCCAAACCCTAACAGTTTTACCACCAAAACTGCTTCCGTGGAGGAGTGATAGACTTTGGTGATGGAAAACGTAAGTTAGAAGCACAGTTGTGGTCCCTAGGCTTATCTTAACATTCTTAATGCACATACAAACTTGGGTGAGCCTCATTTAAATCATATTCAAATTGATACTTTGAGAATAGTACATAGTAAGTCTCTAGGAATGGTGGATAATATTGTGTGATCCAATCACAGAGAGGAGAACACGATGTTCCTCTGCGTGGAGGTAGATTTGAAGTGGGACCTAGCATAAGGGCTTGTTGCTGGTGTCACGTAGGGATAATGGAACAGTATAGATGTTCTTCAATTTGGAAGCCCTCAACCTACATGTTCTCATGAGATAGTCTAGGCTGTAAACATGAAGTTTAGATACATTTTCTTAGAATACCCTAAGATCATATTTACGTCTGGAAGCTCCCCAAATTCATCAATTATCTCTTTCTGCTTATCATTTACAATCATTCCTTCCACATAGAGATAAATATGTATTGACTATAGAAATAAGTGAAGATAGAAAATACATCAATATTTAGGCTTCCAGATTAGATATCTCATGAAATATTTATTACAATTTAGTTTGTAAAATATTTATTATTTATTTTGATTTTCTTTTTGAGATAGGGTCTCATACATAGTTTAGGCTGGCCCAGAGCTCAGTATATAACCCAGGCTGGTCTCAAACCGACATGCCTACCTTAGTTTTCTGCTATTACAGGCATGTGTTCCACACTTGGATTAACTGTTTATTCTTATATAACTTTAGAAGAATACTGATATTCTACTCGCAGGCTATTCTGGTGTTATGGCAACAACAGCACAAGTCTAGCAATGGCAACCATAGAACTAGCGCTGTATATGCCATCTAAGTCTAGACCTAAAACTACTGTACTCTTTAGGCAGGGAGTTTTCAAGGGTCTCTTGTCATCTTTGCCTGGTGCTTTTCGCAGAGTTTAGATGAATTCAAATGTACTTAGATGCAGGTACCCTAAACTTTGGACAGGTAAATGGACAATATAAACTCAAGCAGAGAGGCCAGGGCATTTGTAGAGGCCACATACTTAGATATGATGGTTAATTCTCTGAGTGCTTACTAGTGTGTAAAATAAGGTAGCAAACAGTATTGCCTAAAGATGTTTTCTACTGAAGAGAACATGAAAATGAGCATATGGCTTTTAATTTTGTAAATCTAGAAAGCAACAAGAATAAGTGGTCCAAGCCTCCCTCTTGTCCCCAGGGCCTGGTTGTGTCCGCTGCATCATTCTTTTCCATTCTTTCCTGGTGTGAAGTAAAGGGCTCATTGTGTGCTGTTCTGCTCGTTCCTTCAAAAGACATATTTTATGAGCTAGGATTTTTGTAATGTGTCTCTCACTCAAGCAAAAGACAGAGGCACCATCAAATCCTTCACTTTCGTACCATCCATGTGCTGTTTAGTAAATCACAGTCTTAATTCACAGAATGGTACAGTGTTCTAAAAGAGAATAGATATTTTCTCCAAGTTATTGACCTGCTTCCAGGGTGGACTCCAAGTAATATGTCAAAAGAGTCTGGCAGAATGTATTTTTGTCAAGGCAGAATTATTTATGGATCTTTGGAGAAGACATACCTTTCCAGTTGCAGCAGAAATCAGAGTGCAGCAAGAATCAGAAAAAAATAATAGAATATTTCAATCACAAGGACTGTTTCTGAGAGACCCTCATGTAGCCAAACCAATATTTTTGCATTCCCATTTTTAACGGAAGACTGTAATGCAAGGCTTACTTCTCGTAAATCAGACAAAGGATAAGTATCCCAGTCAGAATTGTCCTCATGAAAAAGTCCGTCTTTCACAGTCAAAAAGTTTGGGTAGAACAGAAGCAAGTCTGCAATGCAGTTGAGCTGCATTGTGTAGGAAGACTAGTAAATGATTGTTTTCCAGCTTATGACACAGTAACATACACACACACACACACAAGAGATAGAAAGAGAGAAAACTTTAAACGTCTTGTTATTAGGGCACATTTCTTTAGTCTTAGCTTTGATATGGCATTGTATGAACAGATGAGAAAAATGAAGCAAAGGAAGGGATGGAAAAATCACTCATCTGGCTCCAAGCGGGGCTGGTCCCCTTTGAGTGTTCGCGCATATGTATCTCAGGTGCTTCCCCGGATAACTTAAAACTTGAGAGTATAATGAACTTCTCATTCCTTTCCCTCCCCCATCGCCCACCTGCACCCTGATGTCCTTCTGACTTTAATTTGCTCTGTAACTATTAAGCAGGAAGACAAGTGAGCAAAGGTCACATTTTAAAAGGTGCAGAGTGTTTTGCCTGGTTGGTGTTCCACGTAGAACACATCTCACATGCATTTTTTATTATGTGAGTAATGGGCTCAGGGTAGTATCGGAAGTGCTTCTGAGCGTTAGCTAATCAAAGCAGTGCTTTAAAAAAAAGGAAGAAAGAAATTGAATCAAAAAAACTTATAAAGCTATGCAGTTCTATTTTATTGTATTATGACACTTAGTAATTGTGTGTCTGGGTTTATTGTTATGTTCCTCAGTGCATATGGAAATACTGATGTATTTACGAGCAAACAGAATTTGTTCTTTAATTGGCACAGTGGAGCACAAGAAAATTGTTTATATAGCCTTAACTGCATTGACTTGTTTATACTATAACTCAAGTTCAATTTACTTTAATGCTGCAGAAATCTTTCTTATTTCTAAAAGTTGGGCTTGGAGTGACCTCGTGTTCTTATGTTTCCTTTACCCTCCACAGTACAAAGGAAACAAAAGCCAGGGTCTGTCACCCACTTTCTCTCTTTGTAAAAGCACAGTCAAAATTAAATTGCTTCCTTAAGTGAATTCATTCTTGAAAAGAAAATAGCAACCAGATGTTTACTGACATCGTAGTGTTTCTCCCTCAAGCCTAGCCTCTTTGTAATTGTTTGATCTTCATAGAAACCAGATTGGGTATGTGACTTTTCCAAAGCTGGGAACTATTTAATAATACTTTGAAGATATTTTCTCTAAACTATTTTGTTCAATATACTTCCCTTCTACCTGTAGGTTGTTTTCTTTTAGATGCATCATTGAACTTTTTATAAATAATTTATTTCAAAGTATTATTCTTTTCATATAGTTAGTATGAAAGATTTAGAAACAATAAGTTATATATTTTGTTTGGTTTTGCCCTAGACTAAATCGCTTTAAATGGCAGATATAATTTGTGAAAATAAATAGTATCCGTATATGTTTAGATTGGAAAGACTCCCAGAAAGAAAAACAAAGTGTCATCTGGGATCTTTCAAGGGACAGTGTTTATGCATTAGCTGATGGGGACAATGGGACTCCAAGTAATGTGTCTGCCTGCTTCACTAACGAGGATGCACTAAATACCTCATTAGTGATTAGAGTCCTGAAATATTTGAACTACTTTTTTTTTCAATTTAGGAGTTTGGCAACATCAGATCGTATTCCCAGGACTACCTGCTAATATTTGTAACATTTTTACTTTCTAATCTCAGTATCATAAAATTGTTGAAACTGCTTAAATCACTCTCCTTTTAGACACCCCTTCTGTAAATTAAGATCACTCCTCTATGTCCTTCCAAAGCTTTCATCTTTTCTAGCTGAAGAGCTCTAGAGAAAGTCTCTGTTGCTGTCCAGGCTACAGTAAAGTAAACAGAGTTGTGGGCAAGTGATGTCTTCTCTTTGGTGAGTGATCCCATCAAGGTTGGCACCTAAGCTGGCTTTTTACCGTACCCACAGCCTGAAAGCAGAAAACTTCAACCAGAAAGTTCCACTGGATATGAAAATCCAGACACTGTCTTCATCAGTTGTTTTTGGTAGAAGGACAGATTTGAGTACACAATATCAAGCATATATTAAATTTTATATCATTAATTTTAAATCATGAAATTAAGCATTGATGCAAATTCACTGAGGCAATTTCTCAGTTTTCTTAATATTGTCCTAAAAGTGCCAAATCTGGTGAGTTATGATGGATTGAAGACCATCTTTGCCCTGGGGAGGGACTAGCTGGCAGACATTTTGTTAATTTTATTAATCTTTTACTCTTTGACTTGTTTGTGCCGTTTTAGCTTGTTTCTTCCAATTTGTTTTAGTGTTGCGTATATGCATATGCTTTTACAGCTGTGCACTTGATATTAGATAACCAATTAAGGTTTTGCACCTGCAGAACACAAATTCTCCTTCTATCAGTAAGTACTCATCATCTAAGTTTGCTACCCCATGAGATTTTTTTTCCTACCCATGTGGGCAAATCAGTTGGTGTTATTATTGTTCGGGTTTCATTTAGGCAGTCATATTGTTGAGATTTCATGGCTATGGCTTCCCTAACATATCTAGAAGATACAATTTCTGCCAGGTGGTGGTGGTACACACCTTTCATCCCAGCATTCGGGAGGCAGAGGCAGGTCCATCTCTGTGAGTTCACGGCCAGCCTGGTCTGCAAGAGCTAGTTCCAGAACAGGCTCCAAAACTGCAGAGAAGCCCTATCTCAAAATAAATAAATAGATAGATAAATAAACAAATAAATAATAAAAATAAACAATTTCACAGTGGACTTCCTGGCCCTCTGGATCTTTCACGCTTCCAAGATGTTCCCTGAACCCTACTTAGACGTGAAGTTCTGTTGTAGATGGTATCACTTAGTGTTGGACACCTCATGGTAAGTTGTGCTCTGAATTTAAATAGTAGTTGGGGGACTCTAAGAGACTCCCCAAAGAGTGTAGCTTATTGCTGATTCTCTTGGTTACCTTCTAAAAGCTGAAAGTACGTCCCGCTGTTGAAGACACCTCATACTTTAGACACAGGAACCAGAGGATTCAAGCTAGAACTTATCTGAAATTCTGCTCCCCGAGGATTAGCTTTCCCAGTACTGGAAGAAGCTCTGCAAGCTGCCGAGGTAGAAACGCAATCAATAATCTGTAATACTTATGAACCAAGCTGTCATTCCTATGAACCTCAGCACTGACCAGCACAGCAAGATATCTGTCACAGTGCAATAGCTGCACTTCTGTCATGGCAGTAACCAAGAGCTGTCTAATTGGGCTTAAACCCACTAAACAGGAGAAAGATTACGCCTGGTTCTATAGGCGTAGCCTACTACTCATGACTAATGAGGTCACGGAACGTAAAGGAGAACCAACTACTGCCACTCTGATAAGCAGTGTAATTCCTAACTACATTCTAAATATTTACCCGTATCCTCATAATAACTGTAGCTCTCACTGCCCCCCCATCAATGGTGCTTTTTATTTTTTGGAGAAAACAGAGACTGCTACCAAAAGTTACAACCGTTTCTTCTGTCTTTTAAACACTTGCTTCTTTGTGTTCTTCCTTCAAATATAGGTATTCTCCAAGACATTTATCTGGACCATTCCTTTTACTTTTTGTCTTGATATCCCATCATTTTTTCTACTTTGTAAGCTCAATAATTTACCTCTTAAATCCTAATCTGCCTTCTGTAGGCAGGCCTTTGAGAGGCAAACAGTTCTAGGTGTCTATCAGACATTCTTTATTTGGTACCTTGCCTGGGCATATGTGACACAAAATGGACTATCTTGCCACCAATATCTGCTGTTCTTGTCTGAAATTTTTCTGTACTTAGTTCTATGTTCCATCTCCCTCTTAGGGTCTACAGGTCAATGTCAGGCTCTATCCTCCCTCTACAGCATACATCAGTCACTGATTCCTGCATGGTGTGCCTCTGCCAGGGCTCCACCTTCCTGCAGTTGCTTTGGTACTCCATGTGTGCCTCTTTATTTGTAAAGTGAAAACCCTATTTCCTAACTTGGCATACAGGGATTTCTAAACCAGGGTGTCTGATGCTTCCATCCCTGCTATACCCAGCCTGTTCACACCTTTAAATAATTTAAGGAAATTAAAAATATTTTAAACCAATGTTCAAGCCTCACTGGAGGAAATTAAATAAGAATTTGCTGTGAAGGGCATAAAGGTGGATATCATCATTTTTAAAAATTGTTTCCCTAATGGCATTAGCAGGTATTTAGAATGGTGAACTATAGCAATTTACTTGATCACATGTCAAAGCTTTCTACACGACATGACTGTCCAGGATTTTGATTCCTAGGGTTCCCTCTTGTATAACTCTGGTTTTGTTGTTGTTGGTCAGTTTGGGCTTTGTTGTTTATTTCCAATAGAAGAGTCACATATTAAAACAGAAAGCCAGTGAGAGACTGGCTCCCACATTCTTTCTGAAGGCTGGCTCCTAATTGACCTAAGGACTTCTACAAGGTCCTACTTTATAAATATTTCAAGCCACTTCCCTCCACTCCAGCAAGAACTAGGATTTCAAGATGCAAACGTTTGTGGGATATACAAATCGTACAAAGACCACGGGATTTTCTGTATGTAATTTTTTAAACTCTATGAGAATACAAGAATTTCCTTGTAAGTGTTCTTCAAATTGGAAGTAATAAACCAACTATCTAAGACTTCCTCATATTTCATCCAAACATCCCAGATGCCTAGAGAATGTTTTGTGCTATTTGAAAAATAATATCACATATTCATCTTTTCTTTCCATCTGTAACATTAACAGCATAAACTGAGAATATTTTATTATCCACTTACATGCTTTTCTGCATAACATAGCATCTTGCATGTATTTAGTGGATATATAATTGAAAGAAATAAACCTACATGTATATTGATAAAGTAGCTATTTTATGTACAGTTTAAGGTACAGTCATTGGCACTGATGGAACTTAGCCTGCTGTGCTTAGGGACCTGTTGGCAGATCACTAACTGAAGGCCTGATGAGGACGCTCTGGAACCTTGTTGCAGCTTCTCCAAACACTTCTGTTTCCTGAGAAAAAAAGGCTACCAACACGTTAATAGTAATGTTTCCATAACATATAATAATGATAATAATGTTTCCACAACCATGACTTCCTCTTTTTTCTTGGAGAAAAATATGAAAGGCACATATGAATTTTAACATTTGTGCAACAAAATATTCTCATTAGAACAGAGGACTCTTGGAATTAAAAATACTGTTGTTAGCATTCCACTGCCTTATCAGAATGACCAAGCAGTGACTAAGGGCATAAAGGATAGAGAGGTCCCTGGTGGGGCGGGCTTGCGTCTGCACTGGCTAGCACCGCATGCTGACCATCAGAAAGCCAAGGGAATCCCTGTCTGAGTGTTTGGTTGGCAGAGATCCGCCACAGTACCTGCTTATTTCCCAGTGTCATGATTCTCAGACTTGGCTTGCTGCAGAACTGTCTGGAAGTCTTTGCTGACCGGCAGAGTGCAAGCTCAACTCTTACAAGATGTGACTCAGTGGGGATGGGAGACAGGTGAACTTGAATTCCTGGATTCCTGGCAATGCTATTTCCTGGTCCTGTTGATGTCACTGCACTAAGTACTTTGCTACTGTGAGTTGTCAGCATGTTTAAATCCATACAGACACAGTGTGACACTCCTCCATACAGTCACATGTCATACTCCTCCCTAGAGCCACCATGTCATACTCATCCCTAGAGCCACCATGTGATACTCATCCCTAGAGCCACCATGTCATACTCATCCCTAGAGCCACCAGGTGATACTTATCCCTAGAGCCACCATGCCATACTCATCCCTAGAAGCACCATGTGACACTCATCCCTAGAGCCACCATATTATACTCATCCCTAGAGCCACCATGTGATACTCATCCCTAGAGCCACCATGCCATACTTGGCTACTATGAGTTGTCAGCATGTTTTATTCACAGAGCCACCGAGTCAGAAACACTGTTTACTTTCCCATTGGTCTGTTTGCTCAGGGGTGATTAATTAGCACTTATCCATCTTCAGGAGAAACAGCACATCAGGGTTCATCAGCAAGATAAGATTTTGTGTGATGCCTGAACTACCTAATTCATAAATGTGCACAGCATGGAAATAGCACAATGAAATATGGTTTTGCTTGTCTTATAGAAATAAATCTGATTACCCATTAAATATCTTTTAAAACATAATTTTTATTGATTCTTTGGGAATTTCACATTATGTACCCCAGGCCCACTCATTTCCCAGTCCGTCTGTATTCACCCTTCATTCTTGTAGCTCCCCCAAGTACCCCCCCAGAGGAAAACTTGAAAAGAATTTTTAAAAATAAAATCATAAAAATACAAACAAGATTATTAATCTCCCAGATATCCTGCAGTTGCCCCAGTCATGAAGATCCTGTAGCTATGGTTCCATAGGATCGTCCCTTCATGAACTCCAGCAGGTCATAAATGCCAGCTCAAGCCATAGAGGTGTATATAATAATCTAGAGTATCTTAAGCATATTCAATGGGAGCTGGGTATGGTGTCAAATGCCTTTAATCCCAGTTCTCAGGAGGCAGGAACAGGCAGAACTCAGTGAGTTCTAGGCCAGTCTAGTCTACAGAGGAAGCTCCAGGTATCCACTGTCCAGGCCAACACCTTAGGCCATGTTGGTGCCTGAGGGTCATGCTGCTGCTGCCAGAGCCATACAGATTGGAGTGGCCTACACTGCCACCCAGAGCCATGGTGAAGTCTGGTCCAGAGCTCTGCCCAGGGGCCATGTCTGAATCTATGGCCCTATCATAATCAGAGTCTGTGTTGATGTTTGTGGCTCCTGTTGTCATAGAAGGCTGTGAGACTGTCTGGGGTCTGAGTCACCACCTGGACCATGTTAGAATCTGGGGACCAGGCTGCTGCTGGGCCCATGCTGAGAGGCCTGTGCTACCACCCAGGGCCATGGTGACATCTGGGCCCAAGATGCTGCTGCTTATCTGGGTCCATGGCAATATCTAGGTCCATGGCAATATCTAGGTCCATGGTCCTGCTGCTGGGGTCAGTGTCAATGTCCATTGCCTGTGTCACTACAGGGGCCCACGAACAATGGGTTGAAGTACAAGGGCTGAACTAAGCTGCTTGTCATTGGCCAGGGGAAAGCTGTCCCCTGTCTCACAGGAGAGCTGACCCTGTTCCTTATAGGAGAGCCTTCCCCCAAAAAATGCACACTTGGAAAAACTGGTTCTACCCCTCACTACAGACATGGGATAGCTGGCTCTGCCCCTATCCTCAGGGTCGTGGTCCCAGTGGCCCAAACTGACCAATTCAGCTACCACCCAGGCACACATCCATGACTTGAGCTGGCACTCTCCAACATCTACCCCATTTATGACCTGCTGATATTTTGAATTTAAACATTACCAAGATCCATATCAATTTCAAAACATTTTGCTGGAATTTTGAAGCATTTTTGAGGACACACAGTGGGTGAAAAGATACATTTTTCCTCAATTTTGTTACCTCTGTACATATTTTAACTGTATTAACTATATTTAACTGAGGAAGTTAAAGCATTTTTATGTTTAGGACCATGTTACATGTTTGTGGTAAGACTATTCAGTACAAGGAAGACATTGAAAATTATCCTGAATTCACTAACCCTGAGACAACACCATAAATAATAATNCACACACACACACACACACACACACACACACATACACCAGGCGTTTTATCTCCTGCCTGTTTAGATATTGTTGGTACAAAAGTTTTGACTCATCAAGAAAGGATAGATAATGGAGCCTTTTTTTATAAATATGTCAAATACAAATGGACTGACATAGTGACTGCAATTCTTACTTGATAATTGTTCTTATTGTATATAGTTTCACTTGATTAAAGTTAATATCTTTCCTTTTTACTTAGATAATACTTTATAATTGTTCTTATTATATACAGTTTTACTAAATTAGAGTTAAAACCCTTTTTTATTTAGACAAAAAGAGGAATCTTTCAGGTTTATGCCCTAATATCTGACTCCCAAGTATTGTTTAATAATAAAACGATAAAAGTAGTCACTATTTAAGGTTATTTTGTTATACTGTATATACATTTCTATTCTTGTTTAAGGTATTGTACCTATGCAGCCCATTTTAAAATGTGATGTAAAGTTTTAATCCTTGAAAGCTATTTAGGATAATAAAACAGACAGGTTAGCAGTCATCTATAACAATAAAATTTGTAGCCATGTGAAGTATGTGTTCGAGGTTAAACAGATATATGTTAAACAGAGATATATTTCAGGTAAATAGGTAGTCTTCAAATACTTCAGAGGTTTACAGAATGTGGTATTTAAGATGTTTTAGTAAAATAAGACTTTTTATGACAATAAGACATATCTGCTTCTGGAAGCACCAATTTACTTCAAAAAAATGATGGGCATTGAAGAATCTCCATACAGAATTTGTCTTTATTGTGGCAAAGTTAGCCACTGGACAAGAAACTGTCCTTACCTCAACTGTTGACAGTATGCTGTCCAAATTGGACAAGCAGAACTCAAAAGAAGGCAAATGCCAAACTTTGTCAAGACAGGACAGGCCTTCAGAATTTCCTGCTTCACAAAAATATCTGTCAGATATTCTAGGCCTGTAGGCTGAAGATGAATGACCTGACTTTGCAGAGGAACTTTGCGTGACGGTTTAGGCAGACAGACGTCATTTGCTCTGCACTTCCTGTTTACTCAGTTGTCTCTGATGGGGTTAAAGAATAAATAGTTATAGTTACATTTTTTCTTAGTTATAATAGAAATGAAATTAGGTACAAAACTTTGCACTCACCATGAGATGATAGATAATGGAATATTTTCTCTAAATTTGACAAGTGAAAATGGACTGGACATTGTAAATGTAATTCTTACTTGATAACTGTTCTTCATGTATATAGTTTCACTTTGTTAAAGTTAAAACCTTTCCTTTTTATTTAGGCAAAAGGGGGAAATTATAGTGAGTCTTTCTGTCTCACCAGGCTGTTCTCAAATAATAACATGGAGACATCTTATTAATTATGAAAGCTCAGCTGATCATGTAGGCTTGTCCCTCTAGCTCTTATAACTTAAATTAACTTGTTTTTATTAATCTACATTCTACCATGTGGCTTTTTATTATTTTGTATGTCTGACATGTTCTAAATCTCCTAGCATCTCCTCTGCACCTAGATTAGTCTCTTTCTTTCCCCAGAAACCCCACCTATACATTCTGCTTAGCTATTGGCTGATTCACTTTTTAATAGACCAATCACAATAGATCTCCACACAGTGTACAAATATCCTACAACATTCTCCCCTTTTGTCTAAATAAAAAGGAAAGATTTTAACTCTAGCATAGTAAAACTGTATACAATAAGAACAATTATCAGGTAAGAATTATATTGACAATATCCAGTCCATTTGTATTTGGCAAAATTGGAGAAGGTACTGTATTATCTATCTTGTCTTAGTGAGTTCAAAGTTTTATACCTAAACCTCTTTCTATCATATCTTGTATTACCATAATAAAAATTATTTTTTTAGATGTTAAAATATCTTCTTAGATAAACAAGCTTTTGTTTTTCAACCTTATTAACTTTGTACCTCTTATGTTAGTTTTTTTTCTAAATTTGGTAACAAGGAACACTGTAACTATAACTATCTCATCTTCAACTCCATCA
>LOJH01041421.1:3701-14402 GCA_001685095.1 Ellobius talpinus
GTCTACAAGAACTAGTTCCAGGACAGGCTCCAAAGCTACAGAGAAACCCTGTCTAGGAAAAACAAAAACAAAAAACAAAAACAAACCAGAAAACATCCCATCCAAGGCATGGACTAACAGTTTTGTTAATATTTCACTACTAAAAGCATGAGACTTTAAAAGTATTTGGGTATTGAAAAGTATTTGAATATTGTCTTTTGCTTTTTAGGTTCTCTTTGGAAAAGTAAAGAAAATTCAGCCTTCTATCGACAAAAACAAAGTTTCTCTGGATCCTTTCCCTAACTTTGATTGCCATATATCAAGAAGTATGCCTTCTCTTAAAGATACCATTGAGCTGCAAGCCTACAATTCATTGGTATGTTAAGGATAGGATTCATTTAATGAGTTAAAAGACACATGCTTAGTCCAGAAACTGTCTAGATGCCATCGACTTAATCCCTAAGTGACTTTTATGAGGTAAACGCCATATTCATGGGATAAGGTAACCTTTTTTCTCACAAATCATACTGAACCCTTCATCAAAATCACATGGTTTGTAATGAAGCCATGGTCCTTTAAGATGTAGACCCCTGTGTGGGACAGTGCACTGGTGCCATCAGTTTTGACATAGGAGGAACAACCTCTTTGCATACTCGAGGGCATTTAACCACAAAGCAGTATTCTGACTATCAAGAACAGAGCTACGGAGATAAAAGTAACAGTTTTTATCTGACTCCTTTTTGAGACTGTTCAAGGTTCATGATTAATCTTATGGGTTAACTCTGCTGCAAAGCTGGGGCCAGGGCCTTACAGTAGTAGTTTGATTTTCTTATGTCTTTCAGGTGTACTTCTATGAATATGATTTCTTCTCAAGACCAGTAGATAGACCTAGACAGTGCCTTCCATATGCAACAGTAACAGTAAAATTTATTGGTCAAAAGGCAGGTAATGGACAACTTATGACATCACTGAGATTCCCCTCCACAGGATTTCCTAAGAGGCTTGGTAAGATACATTCATTATTCAACTCTGCTGCTCTTAAATTCTAAGTATTCTAATACATTGTGCATCTCTAACTAAAATAATTTTGTTTTACCTGTATTCCATTTTATATATCTAGGATCATATGCACACATTTTTACCTCTTTGGCTCAATATATGTTCGTGTAATTTTTATGTGTTGATAGCTTAACAATTCATTTTTATGGATGGATGAAAAGTACTGCATTGTGTGACTACACTATTGTATTGGAAAAATTTAGGTACCCTTGTAACCTCTTATTTCACATTGCTATTTATATAAGGGTCTTGTGCTAGAGTGCTAGTTTCACTTGGAGTTTGTATTAACACTACAAATGTATAGTTTAAACTACGATGATGTCATGTGTGGTTCTAAAGTAGTATCAGGTGCATGAGGTTACACAATCATTCTACATTCTTAGCAATACACAGTTTTTTTAAAGTATCATTTTCATTGTGATTTTAATTTTTCCTAATTTTTAGTGATACTAAGAATCTTTTCATCTTTGCCAGTATTTAGTTCTATCAGAATTTTTTCCATGCTTAGTGTTGCTATAGTAGATTGCTTCTGATTTGGGCTTTTATCCAGATACTAACAAGTTAGAGTCTCTTGGCAGATTGATTGGCCAGTTGAATTCTCACTTTATGTGTAGGTGCATGGTATATGCGTGTGTGTGTAGTCTCTATGAATGTGCCAATACTCCTTCATTATGCATGCTTAGGTCAGGGCAGGATATCCAATGTCTTCATCTATTATTTTCTTCCTAATAGCCCCAACACAGGGTCTCTCACTGAACTGAAAGTTTATCTTACCAGTTGTGCAGATAATCCCTTTTAGGATTGCCTGTCTCCACACCCTAATGCTAGGCTAATATTTTCTCTTTATATTTTTTTTCTTATTTTTATATTTTTATGGTTTATTTAACTATTTTATGTGCATTGGTGTGAAGGTGTCAGATCCCTTTCAGACAGTTGTGAGCTGCCATGTCGGTGCTGGGAATTGAACCCGGGTCCCCTGGAAGAGCAATCAATGCTCTTAACCACTGAGCCATCTCTCCAGCCCCCTCTTTATATATTTTTACAGCAAGGTAGTTGAGGTCAGTCTCAGACTCAGTAACTAAGGATCTTCCTGCTTCAGTCTCTCAAATGCTAGAATTACAAGTGTGGACCCTCACACCTGGTTTTATGCAGTGCTGGAAACTGAACTCAGAGCTTCCTGCATGTTAGCTGGTAGCACATTAACCAATTGAGCTATATCTCAAGCCTTCTGTTTTTTATTATATATTTATTTCATGTGTGTTAATGTACTCACATGTGTGCCAGGCACATATATGAAGATAATAGGACAATATTGTAGGACATAGTTTTCTCCTTTCATTATATGAGTCCCAGGGACCAAATTTATAAAAGTCAACAATCTTGATAGCAAGCCTTTTACCCACTGAACTATCTCACAGTTCTCTCCAGCTTTCTATTGTAATGTTTCTAATTTTTATTCATCAGAATTCACTTCTTATCAAATACGATTTTTTAAGTTAAATTGCTTACACTGGGATTATATTTTATATTGCAACATTTTATTCATATTAGTTTGGTTTTTTCTTATTTTTGTGCTAAGAACAATCACCACTAGGCTATTCAAAAAACTCAGTTAAAATTACTCATAATTTTTGTCTTTTTGTTTCCGTAGAAAGAGCATGTTCTCTGAATAACTGTACAATTGCCAAGAGAATTGGAAAAGGAAAAGATGCTACAGTCATCTTTGAGCACTTCAGGAAACCTGTTGATCCATTTGATCAAGAAAATTGTCCGTGCAAAGTACCAAATTCAGAGAGGAGTCCTTCCAACATGGATACTTCCAGTTCTTATGGAAACATGCAAAATGGAAATAATTCTGTGTTGAGAGAATACAGCAGACAGACAGATAATCCATCAGAAGTTAGAGATGCTTCTCAAGTACACACATACAATTCAGGTCTTTCTTTCATGTCCACTGCTAACACAGGAAGTGGTAATGGTGACCTATTCAGTGTGACATACCTTCGAAGTATTTTAAATAATATTTCTGCTGCTCTTCCCTCTCAGAGCAGTACTAGCTCAAGTACAGTTATTACTTCAAAACTTATTAAGGACCCAAGACTGATGAAAAGAGAACAAAACATGAGAAAACAAAGTAATTCTGCAGATTTAAGTGATGGTTTGCCACTTGATAAGAGTGTAGGTCGTGGTAATTCAGAAGTAAAACTGACATGTATGCCGACCAGTTCCATCTCTTCACCTGAAAGCACCCCTGCTGATCGTGCTGTTGCTAATTGTTCAGATGCCTCTTGCTTCAGATTTTCTTCTGAAAGTTCACACTGCCAGACTCACAATATGGGTTCAGAGGACTCTGACTGTACAGCATCCAGTAAAGTTGCCATTACAGAACAATGTAAAGAGCAAAGCAGTTTCTCCTTTCCTTGTTACTTGCCAAATGCATTTTCAGATGTTGGGAAACAAACAAACAATGAAGAAGAGACCCAGAGAGCCCAAAAGAGAAGCAACTTCCAAGTTTTAACTGAGCAAAGCAATGGGCCACAGAACTCCTTTGAGTCAGAAAAAAATACTTGTAATGACTCTCAAAGTCACATCTCTAAGGCATCATGGCCTTTGGATTTAAGTGTTGTATTTAAGTTTGGTCACCAGATGTCTACAGTCTTCCCAATCCAGAAGAAAGGAAACATAGATGAATATGTGCAAAATACTGGAATGATGAGAACCTTCATCAGCCCAGAAGACAGTTCTAAACATGTAGTAAACCAAACTTGGTGGAAGGAAATTGTTAATTCTTTTACTAATGAAACTAAAAGTATCCCGATTGCTAATTGCATTGCGTTGCACCAGGAATACAAAGAAGGTGAAAATATTAATTCTTTAAGGGAAAATTGTGAAAAAATACCAGATACTCCTAAATTACAAATGCCCAAATCTCCCATATCTACCACAAAGGATAAAAATGAAGTAGATAATGCAGCATTGGAATTAGAGTGTAATCTTACTCCAAATACAGGGTTCCTTTCACAAAAGCATCCTCAATATTCTTTGGAGCGCAAAGATAATATTCATACAAATTTTGCCATAGCCCAAGGGCTAATAGAATTGAAAGTAGTACAAAATAATCAGAACTTGATTAACATGACTGATGCTTTCCAGGAAGCAAAAGATGTTCCCCTGGACAGAGAACAACTTGTTGATAGAGTGATTTCATCTGATGCCATTGACATATCTCTTGACAGTTCAGGTTGCAACATAATTGGAGAATATATGTCCATCCAGAGGGAAAATGAAAATGAGGCAGTGTCATTGTATAACATTCAAAAAGACTGCAAAGAGACTTCTCATATTAAAGACAATGTGCAGGACCACAGCCTACCTTGCGATGCAGAGTTAAGCTCTGATCTAAACTTGAAAATTATTTTGCAAGAACAAAGAAATGATGAAAATCCAAATGAGGCTAAAGAGAAAGATGGTGCTTCTTCATCTCCAGAGTATAATACAAATAACATAAAAGAAAGTGAGAAGCAAGATTTTTATGCAAATATAGTTGAAATGAGTAACACCAAAGTAGAAATTCTGAATTCTGAAGAATGTACCACATTTAACTCAATTTGGGGAAAGAAAGATGGACCAGCAAAAGCTGCATCATCAGAGAGTAAAGATGGTATGACTGCCATAAAACAAAAACATACACCAAATGATGGAAGAAGTGTGGAACACTTGTCCATATTTCCAGAAACTGAAGAGTCTTCAGTGTGTGTAGCTTCAGATGCTACAAAAAAGGTAGTTAGTACCACTGTTCTTACAGAAAGCACAAATCCTGGGGACCATCAAAAACATCATCTAAAAGAACCTGAGAATTCAGGTTTGGGTTTAGTAAAACAAGGCGTTTCTGATTGTGAGATTGATACTGATAAATTACAAGACTTTTACCATTTAGTAAATGAGAATTCAGTTCATCAAACTTTTGAATTGGGAAGTGAAATTGAAGTAGAACTTGGAGAACGTAATGATGCTCCTTTGTTTCAACAAAATATAGGTAACAATGGAACTGATCTTTGTGAAGAATTTGAGACCCTGAAGTCCCGGATTGATTGGGAAGGCCTATTTGGAAAGACTTATGAGGAGATTGAAGCCTCAAGTTTTACAAGAAGGGAGGGTACTGATCCACATCATTCTGCAGAATGTAATTATGTTTCTTTCCCTTCACAAAAAGGCAAACGAGAGCATCAGAACTCAGTTTTTCTTCCACATCTACAAGTTACAATTACCAACTTAATTAGTCTAAAAATCAGTCCCACTGATGATTCCTTGGAGTTGAAAGATGATTTTTATAAACATGTAACTGAATCCACAGAACCAGAAGTGAATGAAAAGAGGAAAGCTTTTGGACTTGGCATTTATTCCCAACCTTTTGAAGATAATTTAGGTTTTTCATGTGAAAATAAATTTGGTAATTCAGTGCAAGAATCAGGACATGTAAGCAAATCTGGAATCTCACATTCTTCCAGCTCAAGTCATAATACACATGTGAATCACACACCTAGAAAACCAACCAGTGACTCTTTGTCTACTGAACCATCTAATGTCACAGTAAACAGTGATAAGAATAAATGTTCCACAAAATCAAAACCTGACTTTAATGACACTAGGAATAAAAAGGACATGGAATCAAGAAGTGGCAAAAGAAACCAGCATGCAACTTTGCGGGGTCAGAACATATGCCATAAAGATTTAAGGCAGCATGAAACTCAGGAGAAGAGGAGGAAGTCAACAAATCGTGACTCATCTGAACGGTTTTCTTCCCTATCCCAAGGACGAATTAAAACATTTTCACAGTCAGAGAGGCACATTCAGAATGTACTGAATATTCTAAATAATGAAGCATCTTTATGTAAAAGCAAACGTCTGTCCAGAAAACTGGACAAAGCTGTTCTTCACTTAAAAAAAGCTCATAGAAGAGTTCATACATCTTTGCAGCTTATTTCTAAGGTGGGAAAAAAGAGAAAGGGCCCATTACCAAAAGCGTATGCAATAATTTGCAATAATTTCTGGGAAAGTTGTGATCTTCAAGGTGATAGTTTAATGTCAGAAAGAAGATACTCTGATAGACATTTTTTATCCAAAAGAAGGTATGACAAACAGGGAGAAAAAAGATTAAGATTTGATATTGATGAATCGTTGGCTTCAGTATCAAAGCACAGAACTTACAGAACAAACAGAGAGAGAATTGCAAAGTGCCTTTCCGGCGAAATCATGTCTGGCCGTGTCTCCAGTAGTCTTACCACATTCCATGTGAGAGGATTTTGTGAGGAAGAGCAACTTCATGAATCACAGTTACCCATACCCTATACATCACAGAGTATAAGTCAGTTAGAATACACTAATAGCATTGTGAGAACTGTAAGCTCTTCCGAACTTGAAAATTTTTCTGAAACAAGTGAATATACACTTTACCCAGATGAAACACTAACTGAAAAAGAGTATCAAACTGACACCCAGTTATCTAAGAGTGAAAGCCATACAACATGCAGTACTAAGAATATAACAAAAGAAAATAATTCTGAAGATAAAACAGTGGTATGTGAAAATAATTCAGTGTCTTTAAGTTTCCTAAAAGACAACATAAGTCATAGTCAAGACAAAAGTTATGATACAACTTTTAAAGCTAATACTAATAAACTTGTTTCTGTTTTAGACTCAAACAAGCCCTTTTTAAATGTTGGTATCTGTGAACAAGGTAACCTTGTATCTGATGGTACTAGAAACGGGGAAACAATTTTTCCTGTAGAAAAGTGTACAGTTCTTATGGAGATCACACCAAACATTCCTACAGGAAAAACAGCAAACAGAAGGAACACAGTTCCTCCATTGTCACCAATTATAGTGACAGCTGATGAGGAAGAGTCTTCTGTGGGGGGAAATGGACTCCTCCATGTGAAGGAGAATGAGGTGAATATTACTAAGCATTCTAAATTGGATCTAACATCAGTAACTGAAGAAAGTCAAAGTTGTAAGAAAAATATAAAGAAACTATCTTTCAATGGTAGTTCTCTGCTCTTAAAAGAGAATGTAAAGGGTCCTTCAAAAGCATATATGGCAAAATACAATGAGGAAGAAAAAATGAGAAAAATTGAGCAAGCAGTTTACCCAAAAATGGTTACTGAAGGATCAGCTGTTATTATTGGGTACAAACATCAAAATAAGATCCTAAAAGAAGACTCCTTCCACTTACACAAGAAAATAATTAAAAACAACTTAACTGATTCTTGTGTAGGCATTAAAAATTCTACTCTAGAGACAACTGCTTTGAAAAACATTTCTAGTCAGCTTAGTAAAAGACAGAAAGCAGAGCAAATTAAACAACTTAGTAACAACTCTCACTCTGACTGTCCTTCTAAATCAGCCACTGCAGGAACCAGTGATAGGCTTGTTGTACATGAGAACTCTGAAGTCACTGTTTCTCAGATGACACCTCTATCACACATGGAAGAATTACTAGAATCCACATCTCATGTAACAGAACTGTCTCAGATTTTACAGAGAGCAGATGAAGCAGAATCTTTGCAGGTTTTAGAAGAAGAGACTAAAGTTTGTCAAAATATTCTCCCTTTGTTTGTTGAAGCTTTTGAAAGAAAGCAAGAGTGTTCACTTGACCAAATCCTGATTTCAAGAAAGCTGTTGGTAGAGCAGAACTTGTGGAGTAATTGTAAACTTCAATTGAAACCATGTGCCATTGACACTTGGGTAGAATTGCAGATGGCGATGGAGACTATTCAGTTCATTGAAAACAAAAAAAGATTCCTTGAAGGTGAACCAACATTCCGAAGCCTGCTGTGGTATGATGAGAGTTTGTACAGCGAGCTACTTCTCAGGCCGCGTGGCTATCAACTGCAGTCCAATTTCTATCCTGCTTTTCAGAGAGGACTAAAATATGATGCATTCTGCGAGTTACAAAGGTTTTATTATCAGTTAATTGAAACAAAAAAACAAAACACTTCATATTATGCATTCTTAAAATACAAACGACAGAGGAAAGAATGTGAAGCCGTCATGAAACACCATGCTGATTGCTCTGAGTTTTGTCTTTCTGTGCCATTTACCTGTGGAGTTAACTTTGGTGATAGTTTAGGAGACTTGGAAGCCTTAAGAAAAAGTGTTCTGAAGCTGATCAGTACACATAGGGGCTCTCCTAAGGTCAATTCTTTTCCAGGAAAGGAAGATCATTTGTGGATCATTTTAGAAATGGTCTCCTCAAAGATAAGTTTTATCAAGAGCAATGAAGAAATAAGTATCAAAATCTGTCTTTATGGTCTGGAACATATATATTTTGATGCTGCAAAAAGTCTTGTGTGGAAAGAAAAAAGCCACTCTTTCCCCAGAAGACATTCTGAGATGAACAGAGAATTGGAGGAAATAAATGAATGTGCTTTTTCTGAGTGGAAGAAGATCTGTGATGACTTATCTAAGGATTTAAACATTGAATCAACTCCCACTATCGGACTTAAAGAAGGTGATATGATTGTTTCCAGACAATCAGCTCTAGTTAGTGTACCAAACTGTAAGCTGAACACCACTTGGCTTTCATACCCAGATATCTGTTGTATTAGTGAGATCCTGGATCAAGCTAAATCTGCAGACCTGGAGAAATTACAGGACCTCACTCTCAGATGTACAGTTCACTTAGAAATTTTAAAAAAATACTTCCAGATGCTGCAAGAAGATAACATAGATAATATTTTTATCACTGAAGAAAATGTTTTGGATATGTTAAACCACAACCATGGAGCTGTCATTTTAAAGCCTGAAGCTATTGAAATTTATATTGAAACTGTCATGCTTTCAGAAACCATTCATTTTCTTAAAAATTCAATAGCAAAGAAACGACACAACCAGAGGTTTCGAGGTATGCTCTGGTTTGATTGGTCTCTTCTTCCCGAGCTTGTTAGCTGTCAAGAAGAAATGGCTTCCTTTTCACTTGATAACAACCAAACAGATTGCCTTTGGAAAGTGATAGAGAATGCTATTTCTCACCTTAAGGAAGAGCTAGGTGTTGTCTGTGAGTACAGTGAAGCTGTTAATTGTTCCTATGCTCTACGTTTATTCTCCAGAGAACTTAAGGAACTTTCAGGAATTAAAAGGCTTCTAAATACTTCTGAGTATTCAGTTTCCACATATATTGACGTGGTACCACATATTGCGTCTGTAAACTATGGAAATACTGTGACAGAATTAGAACATAACTACAACCAGCTTTTTATATTACTCAAAAATATAATGTCTGTCCCTCAAAAAGATTTTGGAAAAATGGTCCATATTATAAAAGTTCTGAAGACAATTGAACATATGAAGATGATAAGTGCCAAAGATACTAAATTGTCCACACGTCTACTCTTTTTCCAAATGTTGCGTAACAGAAGAAACACTTTGCAACTAAACAGAAAAGAAAGGGTGGGTACTCCCATTGGAGAACCTGAAGAGAACAGCAGTGATCCTGGTGTTTCTGTGCAGACACCCTCTGCTGCAGAGTACACAGTAAGAAACATTTCAAGTTCCTCTAAAAAACGACCTGTGACTGTGGAAAAACATGAAATCTCTCAGGGAAAAGGAAATACTGGTGCTGTTTCCACTCATAAAAAGCAAAAGGTACAACTGTTTTAAAATCAAACTTGAAAATTATCTTGAGAACAAGCTTACTCTAACCAAAAATATGCCTTATAGAATACAAAAGTTGAGATTAAATGACTCATTCTCTGCAAAATTATGTAACTGAGAACTTGCAAATACATAATTTTCAAACAGTTTAGTCATTTAGAAAGTATTTCATGAAGGGAGGAATAAATTACAATACCTAATAAGGGGCAAGTTTATTATTGTGAATGTGAGGTATACCAATTACCAGTTATTTATTGAGTGGTTTCTTTAGCCAATGTCCTGAACATTAAAAACTGGCTAAAGAAACTTACCTACTTAACCTGTTAGAAAAATAGGGCAAAATTGATTTTTTCAAGACAGGGTTTCTCTGGGTAACAGCCCTGGCTGTCCTGGAACTCACTCTGTAGATCAGGCTGGCCTCGAACTCACAGAGATCCACCTGACTCTGCCTTTTGTAGCATGTGTTACGACTCCCCAGTATACTTTTTAATATGTGATGTCAAAGAGTTAGAAAAAATCTCACATGAATACATTTTTATCAATATTTATATAATATATAAAAAACCATAGGATATATGCTTTGTGGTTGCCTTATTTAAAGATAAAGGGGTCTGGGTGTTTGTTACTTTTATAATACTAAGGTTTGAACCTAGATCCTGTATATGCTAGGCAAGTAATGTACCCATGGAACTGCTTCCAGCCAATTTAAATTGGTGGCCAAGAAAAACAAAAGTAGGATTAAGGGAGAATTTGTTGCACATGTGCATGCACAGGATGTGGGGAGGATGTTCCATATCCTAAATACAGGCCTAAGGAATATGAACTTTATCTTTAAACTGTAAATATCATGTGAATATGTTGGTAATTAGGGTTTTGTTTGGCTTTGTTGGTAATTCAAAAGGTAATGAAATTCTGAGTATAGTTAGAAATGGTAAATCAGCCGAGATTAGAAAATGGTGCTGTTGGGGGCTGGAGAGATGGCTCAGTGGTTAAGAGCATTGCCTGCTCTTC
>LOJH01041425.1:3154-14401 GCA_001685095.1 Ellobius talpinus
TCCTTCCTTCCTTCCTTCCTTCCTTTCTTTCTTCCTTCCTTCCTTCCTTCCTTTATTCCTTCCTTCCTTCCTTTATTCCTTCCTTCCTTTCTTCCATCCTTCCTTACTTTCTTCCTTTATTCCCTCCATCCTTCCTTACTTCCTTCCTTTATTCCTTCCTTCCTTTATTCCTTCCTTTAACCCTTCCTTCCTTCCATTCTTTCTTTGTTTCTTTCTTCCTTTTGTGTCCTTAAAATAATGGACATCTAATTGCGAAACTTTAAATGTCTTGTGAATGTAAGCATGTGTAGAAATCAATGCAGAATAGTGGCCCAGAGTCCAGCAGCAGACAGTAGAAGGATGATGGAGTAGGATTCAGTAGATACAAAACATTTCTAAAAGTTAGAGATAGGTTGTATGTTTTAGAGATGCATATTGTAAACCCTAAGATAACCACAAAAAGTCTATCCAATAACTGAATAACAAAAATAAAGGGAAACATTACAAAGTCAAGTGATGCCCCCAAAGGGCAGGGCAATATTTAAAACCGTAAGTAACACCCTGTATAACTAGAAATCTGTTGGGAGCACAAAGGTCCTTGCGCCCACAGATCTAGAAAAACCAAGAATGCCAAGAATGCAGGATCAGTCTTTCCAACGAGAAAGATGTAAAAAACCCTGTTCTTTCATCCAGAAGCTGGGGATTGGAGATGAGTAACAGCCTGGTGATCTGTGATATGTTTGGCCAGGCCATATCAAGCATCCATAGCCAAGACTGGAAGGGGCTAATAATCTAAATGACCCTTATATTACCTATATAGCCAGCGGCTCCCCCAAGTTCCCACAACCAGCACCAGAGGTGGCTATTAGCCCAAATGACCTCATGTTATCTGTCAAATCCAGATCAAATCCTTCTTTAGGTCTTTAAGCTAGTACAGTCAGTTCTAGAACCCATCTTGGAAGAAGTGACATGTACTTTGAGTTAAGTTTTAATGTAATTATTGCCTTTGTGTACTAGGATTGTGTTACACTGGTAAACTTTCCCTCCCCCAAATTACATTGTGTTTAAATATGCTGGCAATATATAGCCTGGCATGACCAGTGGTTCTCAACCTGGGGGTTGAGTGACTTTTTCAGAGGGGTCACATATCATATATCCTGCATATCAAATATTTATATTACAATTCATAACAGTAGCAAAATTAGAGTAATAAGATATCAATGAAAATAATTTTATGGTTGGGGTCACCACAACATGAAGAACTGTATTAAAGGTTTGTAGCATTAGGAAGGTTGAGAGCCACTGCTCTAGAAATTGGATAGAGCCCGGTAGACTAAGTCGGAGCTGAACCAAGTATTCATTCTCACCTCTTCACACATGGTTTTCCTGTCTGCCATGACACTTACAGGGACCCCCTCTGGAAAAGCCCCACTCTGTCAGTAATTATAGAATACAAGTGAACAAAACATTGAAAATCAGAAACTGTGATATTGGATTTAAAAATCAAAAAATAATTCTATGATGTCTATGTTAAATAAAGAGTCACAAAGTAAAAATAAAATGTTGGGAACAGCACATCTTGCAGAAAAATCAGCAGATTGACTGTACTGATACCAGAAAGATTAGACTTCAAACAAGCAGTACATAAAGAATAATTCTGCATAATAATAATAAAAAGCATTGATATGTTTTTTAAAAGCCAGTAAAGTTTTTAATTCATCCATTATTTCTTAAAATAGGAGAAGACTGAAAGAAATGAAATGATACACAGTAAGTCCAGGGGCTAGAGAAATGGTTCAGCAGTTAAGGGCACTGGCTGCTTTGACAGAGGACCTGGGTTTGGTTCCCAGCATTCACAGTCCTCTGTAACTCCAGTTCTAGGGGAACTGACTCACTCTTCTGGCCTCGTTGGGTACTAGGCATGGCATGTACATAGTGTACAAACATACATGTAGACAAAGCACAAAGTAAAAATCAATAAATCTTTTTTTAAAATTATAAATCAAGCCAGGTGGTAGTGGCGCACACTTTTAATCCCAGAACTTGGGAAGCAGAGGCAGGTGGATCTCTGCGAGTTCAAGGCCAGCCTGGTCTATAAGAGCTAGTTCCAGGACAGCTAGGTCTGTTACACAGAAAGACCATGTCTCAAAAAACAAATAAAACAAACAAAAAACAAAAATATAAATCAAACCTTGATTATCACATGAAACTTTCGAACTTCAATGTCATTTGTGATAAATGAAGCCATGAGGAGAAAAAATATTTGCAAGGATTTAGAGATTGGTATAATTATACCAACCGGCCTGAATATACTGACATTTGTATATAGGACACTCCACAGATAAGAGCAGACCATATGTTCTTTTTCAGTACGAAGAAGACAGACCATAAGACATGTCTTAGCAAGATTCTAGGACTTTGAAAGCATGCTAAGTATATCCACTAACAAAACAGAATTAAGCAACAGACAAATAGGAGAAAGATAGTCTCATATTTCCAAGAACTTGCAAATTAAACAATCAAGTCCCAAATAATATCTAGGTCAGAAAGGAAGTATCAAGAGTGACTAGAAAATATTTTAAATTAAATAACAATAAAACACAATGCATTAAGGTTTATGTTGTGCAATTAAAACAATAGTTACACCTAAGGTCAACAAACTATGATACGTACCTCAAGATAGAGAACTCGTGTGCTTTTAACGGCCACAGAAGAGGAGGGGAAAAGGAGGAACTAATGACAAGAAAACATTGTAGTGTATATTTTATCAAATCTAAAATATTTATTATCTCACTCCTGCAGAAAAAAATGAAAATTATTTGGCTTAAAAGGAAATAAATAATATCATTTTTTGTTAGAAATCAAGAAAGTTCTCAAATCAAATTTCTTAAGGCAGCCGAACATGGTGGGCAAACAGATCTCTGAGTCAGAGGCAAGTTTGGTCTGCAGAGTGAATTCCAGGACGACCAGTGCTACAAAGAGACCTGGTCTAAAAACAAACAAACAAAAAAGCCATACATGTTTCTTAAGCGAATAAACTAAGTCTCAATCTCATGAAGCTGGCAAAAAACAAAATCAAAGTCTGTAAGACAAAGGGCAGAGTGAATGTACCAGTCTAAACAGCCAAGAGTACAGAAAGTCAGTGGAACAAAGGGAGGGCCCCACATGACCACGGGGGTGATGAAGTGTGGGCAAATTAATGTAGAGAAAGCAGAGAGAGAAAAACCGGCAGTGGGCAGCATATGAAAGAAAATACAGAAATACAGTGTGTGAAGCTATATGAGAGGGGAAAACAGCATATTTCTGTGGGTGTTGTTTCTTCAGCAGTGAGAACTAAACTGAAAGACCTCTCTCCACATGAAGCAAGTGCTCTATTGCTGAGAAATACCACCAGCCCTAGGAATCGTATATGATGAAAAATGGATGTCCATAAAGTTGATAATTTAAATTAGCAAAAAGAAGTAGATAGCCTAAATAGTCCTATAGTCATTAAATAATTATGTGTGGGGTTAGCTTCTTCACACAGCAACTCTCCTAAGCTCACAGAGCTCTCTGCCAAGTCTACTAAAGTCTAAGGAATAAATTGCAATAACTATAACAATTATATACCAACTCTTCCAGAATGTGGAAGAAAGAATATTTTTGAACTCATTTTGAGGCTAACATTACTTCAAGATCCAAACCAACAGAAACGTAAGAAAAGTAAGCTGAAGAGAAATAGACTTCATGAAGAAATCAAAATTCCCAACAAAGCTCCAGCAAATTGAATGCCATACAGGGAATGCCAGCCAGGCTACTATTAAGTAGGGTTTATTTAAGAGACACAAGACCGAAAGAGCCCTCCAAAATGTGATCTGTATAATTTACTATGTCAACAGACTCCAGAAGAAAAATCATAAGGTAATCTCAGTAGACCTTAAAACTACTGGACAAAATTTCATGGTTAGTTATGATTTAAACAGGTAAAGGTATTAGAATGTCCTCTTATTGAAAAGTACACCTTCATATAATGTACAGTTACTGGTATATTTAATGGTGAAAATCTATGTGCTTCCTAGGACAAAATACCAACTTTTATGACTTCTATTCAACATTATATTGGGAGCACTAGCCATGAAAATAGGTAATAAAATAAAATGGCTCACACCGCACCTGGTCATCTCACACCCACTATCAAGAGGCTAAAGAAATGAACACACCCATAATGTGTGCTTGCTGGTGCTCCTGACTAGCTTTCTTTACTCATACAAATTTCAGGGATCAGCTCATGAAATGGTACCACTCATATTCAGGGTGGTCTGACTTCAATTAATAATCAAGACAACCCTCACAGATAGCCCTCAGGGCGGCCTGATTTAAATAATTCTTCATTAAAACTCTCTTTCCAAATGAGTCTAGGTTACATCAAATTTGAAAGGATAGAGCACTTGCTGCTCTTCCAAAGGATTCAATTCCTAGTGCCCATTTGGTGGTTCACTACCATTCTTAACTCCAGTTCCAGGGGATCGGACGCCCTCTTCTGACCTCCACAAACACCAGGTATGCATGTGATACACATAAATACAATGTAAGTAGAACACTCATACACAAATAAATAAATAAATCTTAAAAGCTACAAAAAGCAAACAAGCACAAAATATCATCTAGATCAGAAAGGGCAAAGTAAAACAATGCTTATTCTTCGTTGCCATGGTTATGTTGAAATCCCAAGGAACTTTCAAAAATGGTTTGATAAATTACTTTAGTGAAATAAGACTCAAACACAAAACTCAATGACATTTCTGTATTTATTAATAATTAATTGAAATGACCATTAAAGACACCAATGGTACTATGGTATAATGGCATCAAGAAGCACAACTTAAGACTAAATTTTACAAAAGCACATACAGAATCTATACAGAAATTCACAAAACATCACTGAAAGAAATTAAATTCCTAAGTAAGCAGGAAAAATGTTCCAATCAATATTGCTAGAACATCAATTCAACCCAAATTTATCTGTAGATTCAATGAAAACCTCATCAAAAACCCCACACCCTTAAAGAACTGAATACATTAAATTTTAAAATTTATAGAAATGCTACTTCTGTAGTTAAAATTCTTGATTTTCAAATATTGGTTTGAAAACTTCAGCAAATGGGAAGTTCTAACCTAAAACTCCATCCTCTCCAAAGCCCCTGCCTTCAACTGGAATCCATTGATTCTCTGTTCACACCTATCTTTCTCTTTGGTTACTCTGTCCCTACCCACAAGTGATTTTGAGATGCAACCTCATTCATCTCCTCATTGGTTGGTTTAAAGAAGCGTGTGTGATCCCATACAGTCAATGAGTTAAAAATGGAAATCTAGGATGTGGCTTCTAGAAAAGGTTCCCATTGATTAAAGAGAAAGGCTACCCTCTTTTCTTCTCTGCTGAGGTAGTTCTGGGTAAATTTAGGCTAGGAGCTTTAATTACTGTTAGATGAATTAATCTGAAAATGGGCTTGACAGACAGGACGCTAGAACAGAATGGTGTAGAAAAGCACAGATTCTAGAAAAGTTGTTATGCAAGTGAAAAGAAAAATCATCTATCTTTTTAAATCATCTTACTTTGGAGCTTCTGATATTTGCAGCTAGTAACAAGCTGACTGATAAAAACACACGTCTTTAGCAAAGTTAATTGTTCTAGGTTTTAGCTTGTTAATCAGAGTTAATAATATTCAAATATTAATAGTATTACTCAAAAATGAAGAAATTTAACCACAGAAGTACCACTTCTATAATTTTTAAATATAGTATCTAAATGCTATTATTAAGTCTCACCTCATAAAAATTGTAAGCAGATTAAATGAGCTATAAGATAGTATAATAGCTAATAAATGACTGAGCCATTGATACCTATGCGTCTTTCTCTGACCCTCCAGCCAACCCCCAAATAATGACAAGGAGAATTCTTATTAATTGTGAAAGCTTGGCCTTATCCTAGGTTTGTTTTTAGCCAGCTCTTATAACTTAAATTAACCCATTTCTCTTCATCTACATGCTGCCATGTGGCTCATGGCTTTTACCTCTCCTCCTGCGTGTCCTGCTTCCTCTGTGTCCAGCTGGTGATTCTACTTTCTTCTTCCCAGAATTCTCTCTCTGCCCTGAAGTCCCACCTATACCTCCTGCCCAGCTATTGGTCATTTAGCTTTTTATTAAATCAATCACAATGACATATATTTACACATATATTATCAAATATCTTGCAACAGATACCATATCATTATTAAATTATATGTTGGTTCTCTATTCTAAAAATGAAAGAAACTCATTACTTAAAGAGATTTAATTCAATCAACAAATACCTGGAAACTCTCTTATGTATGTAAAACCTTATCCCAATAGCTGTAAGTCACCTCTGTTTCCCAAAGCTCACAAATCAGACGGAAAAGACAGTCCAGAAAAGAGACACATACAGCATGATTCTTTGATAGCTATAGTTGTATTAGCTGGTGAAGTTTGGAACAACAAGGTCACAGAAACACTTTCTCTGTGTTCAGTGTTAAGATAGTAAGAATGACTGAAGAAGGCTGCACAGAAACCTGTGTCTTGAGAACACAGTGAAATGTTCAGATGAAGGGAGCCCTGTAGAGCCCTTGGAAAGAGTCCCAGGCAGAAAGGATCACACTTGGGTACCCTAAGTGTGAAGACCAATTAGTCTGGTTCAGAGTAAATGAACAAAGGTTCAGGACAAGGAGGATCTTGGGTACTTAGAAAAGTCCTAACCGTTCATGCGGCTATGCCACAGATCCAGGCTAAGAGGTGAATGGCCATGCCAAAGACCCATGCAGAGCCACTTAGAGTCACGAGAAGGAGGAAACTTCAGGCTCCTTGGGAGGTGTTCTAATTTAGAAACCAGCATAAAGTAGGTCTCAGTGATAAAACTGCGCAGCTCTGGGTTCATGTCTCTAAATATGAATTTGACCTGTTATTTATTTAAGATGTGAAGCTCTTGCCTATACATCAAAGACTTCAGTTTAAAAAAACATAAAATCTGGTTCAAGTTAGGATGAGAACTTTTAAAGTGGAGCACGTTATAAATTAACAACTCTCCTACTGTATGCATGAATTGGAGACTCACACTGAATTAGGTCAGCGACCTGGACCAGATTAATTGGCCTTCACACTTTGGGTACCCAAGCTGTGATCGATATTTCAGGAAAGGTGGGGGTGTGGTTGAAGAACTCTGAGTGTGTGGTAAAGTTCAGAATTTAATTGTAGTATAGCCCAATTAAATAAAAGTCAATTAAGAAGGGCCTTAGAGATGTTTTGGTAAGAGTTCTCAAATATTTGAAAAAGCGACACAACTTCTCTATGGCCATTCAAGTTGACATTGGTAGATTGCAAAACAGATGGTTTTTGTTTTGTTTCGATTTTCTGGTTTTTTAAATCATACTGATCTTACCTTGCACCTTTTGTGATTTTCCTTCTAAGAAACATTCTGTGCCTCCATCCTTTAAAACTAGTTAGGGCCTGTTGCTCATTTGGGCCAAGGGAATAGTAACAAATATTAAATAAACAAATATGTTTGAGAAGTGCTTGATCATTGCAATTTGCTATCTTTTTCTGCTCTTTGGAACTCTTAAGTCAGACTAACTTGCTACAGGGGACATGAAGAGGATGTGTAGAGGAAGATTCAATCATCCCAGCTATCCTAAACATTCCTACTAAGGTTACCACAAACTGACCAAGTACCTGTTCTTAGTGAGCTTTAGGGTGAGTCCAGCTAAGGTGAAGTGAAGCTGAAGTCCAGCTTTAAGAGCTGATGACACAGAATCATGGGCTGCATTTATTTTGAGAAACTGTTTCTCATATTTGTTATACACCAGAAGCTAACCGATACATTTACTAACTAGTTTCAAATAGAGGGAAGGAGAAGGATAGTTGGTCACTGTCTTCCTAAAACTTAGAGTAACATTTTTTTCCCTTGGTCAGTTGCAGAAGTCCCTGCAGAATTATTAGATCTCTGGTTTAGAGTACAATTTATTTAAGCTAATGACTATTTAGGCTCTAAAGTAACTCTGATTGGACTAAGCTAATCATCACACTGAATGGCTGGCTGTGGCTTATAGATGGGTATGTGTGAATCAATTGGAGCCAATGAGATACTTATGAGAGGACAAAGTCATTCATTGAAGATAATCCTGCCTGAGTCTGGAGTTATCACAGAAGATTGCAGAGGGGTGAGATGAACCAAAGCAGATCTCAGGATGTCATTGGGAACCAGATGAAGATGCACAAAGTCTATCTTTGGCCTTCCCATTACAGGAAGAATAAACTCCTCTTTATTTCTTAAGTCAGTCTGAACATTATTTTGTCACTAAAAGCTAAGGTTTCTGACTTGCTTATACCAATAAGCTTATTGAGGATCCCTGGGATGTGTTCAGTGTCCAAGTTGAGAGGAACAACATGTTTCTAATCCTTCCTACTTTCTTCCCGATGTGAGACTTTCCAGTTGGATAAATGTAACCTTCTAATCTCTTGTGTCTTTTATGAGTCCAGCAAACTTGACATGAAGATGGTAAGAATGGAGATCAAAAGAGTAGACTTTTGATGATGCTCAAAGAAACAGTCATATAGAACTCTAGGACCATGGGCTGTAAGAAAAGAAAGAGAAAGAGAGAAAGAGAGAGAGAGAGAGAGAGAGAGAGAGAAGAGAGAGAAAAGCATATTGCAAACAGAAGCAACAGTGGAAGCAGTGAAGTCCATCCAGTGAGGCAGTCACCCAATCACAACCTTTAAAACATCATTTGGGATCAGGATTAGCATGGGGATGCGGGTAGGAAGGGGAACCTTGTTTCCAGCAGGGTGTGTGAGAGCTTCATTATGGAAAGACAGGGGCTGCATGGGGCAAAAAGCCAGACTGAGAATCACTGAAAGCCAGACATGAAATGTGATGTGCAGAACAGAGCCACCAATCTAACATGCCAAGTTTCAGAGCAGAAGCTAATGGGAATCACACACCCCTTGGTCAGACAAGTGTGTTCTCTATCTGATCATTAGAGAGTAAAAACAGGCCTTGGCTTCCTCTGCTTGCAGACTGAAAAGTCTAACAACTTTCCCACTCAACTGCTTGATGATTAGTAGGCAGTAATTTGAACTATACACATTATGCTAAACATCCTTATATTAATTCAGTCTAAGTGAGTTTTTATAAAACACTTTGTTCTGTTCAATAAAGTTAATTATATGTTCTATGTTTCATAACTGAGTGTCTTGATTTTTTTTAATATAATGGCAGCTTCAATTGCATATTCTTATATACTCTGGTGTGGAACCAAAAGCAATCCACACGAGGAAGCAAAACTTTGCCCTCCCCAACCATCCTAGCCTTTGTCAATAGCCTTACAAACATGGGCCATGGTCTATGTATGTATGAGGGAGATAGCTGTACTCAAAGATCCAGTACCCATAGTCCTCAGATAAAAGCCATAGACTACTTTTCCAACAAGAAAGAGAAAGCAGAATATGGTTTATGAGTAATCCAGGACTATTTTGGGTGTGGCAGAGCCTTCAAATATGAGATCAAGAAGATGGGACATAATCAGTGTGTAAGAAATTTCAGAATTGTGGGGCACATTCCATGAAATGTAGCTACAGATGGAGGCTGATAGCATCCCAAACAAGTAGATGGATGCAGTATGCCCATGGTATATAACCATTTCCTTCTAAAGGGAGGGTGGAAACTTGCAAGACTCAGAAACCTCATGAAATTTATTAAATTGACAAGGTTCCTGTCCAAGATCATATAAACAGTAAATAATTTCTGGGGTAGGCTTTAGAGTGGGGAGACTGCTTTTGAGCCAGTCATGCCTTGTAAGTAACCCCAGTAACCTCATGGGTTCACCAAGCTAGACTTACTGGAATAGGCATGCTACCTACAATTGGTAACCTACCTTGAGTGAAGAAGAAAGTCCAAAACCCCCAGGAAAAGTCACACAACAATCCAGCCTAAGTGTCCAATCTCAGGAAAGAATTGAAGAGAATTAGCCCTTATGTGAAGGTTAGTATAGAGTATGATTAGTTAGCATTCATTGACTAATTACCATAAGCACTGCATATATATTAACCTACTTCATACTCCTTAGACCCTCACGAGCTAGGTTCTGCTATTACGTTGGCATAGAAATATGGAAAACAGGCTTAGAATGATGAGATAACTTGGCTGTAGGGTCAACTAGTGACTCGTATACAACAGAAGCACAGAATTTGCTGTTCTTCATCTCATTTTCCACTAATGGCATCTCATGTCTTTTTAGTTTATCAAAATGTCTTCATATTTAGTATATTTAAGTATTTAATTAATTATTTAATCACATGTACCCAGCACAGAGTTGGCCCAATGCAGGAACTGAATATTATTAAATAGTGTCACAGACTCCTGTTGCTAAAGTATCTTACACACACATTGCTGGGTGCAGTCAGGTGGAATAGAGAATGAGAGGATTTGTCAGGTAGACCTGAACATTGCTTACAACTTTATTGCCTATGTGCACTCAAACAAGCCATTTTCCATGGTTTCCACTTCTCCGTCTTTTTTAAACATTGAACAATATAACAATAACAACTTCTCTTGCCCATCCTCCTCCTTGCTCTTCCTCTCTTTCCCTCCTTCCCTCTTTCTCAGCTTGTATTGCTTACTTTTCTGGTTGCTATGATAATCTACCTGACACAAGCCACTTAGAAGAGGAAGAGTTGACTTTTTCTCTTGATTGAAGAAAGGACATCGTCTTTCTATCAAGGAAGGTACGGCAGCAATGGCATGAGGAAGGTTGTCACATGGGCAGCCAGGAAGCAGAGAGCAGGCAAGAGGTAGCTAGGCACAAATCTCACTTCTTCCAGCAAAGCTCCTCCATAAAGGCTCCACATCCTCCCGAAAAGAGTGCCACCAGCTGGACACCAAGTATTCAAACACATGGCCTCGGGTGTGATATTTCAGGCCCAAATCACTCATTGGCCCATTTCTAAGAACAAGTGAGATAAAATGAAACTGCAAAACAACCATCTCTGTGCTGGGTTTGATACCTTAATTAGCTTCTTGTTTACCAATACATTGTATTTTGATAGTAAATATTTCACTTGATTTATTAGCTCTATATTTTGTCCAGACAGGAGTTAGAAAACACAGGAAAACCTGGTTCCACATACACTTAAGATCCGTATGTAATAGAACTCGAGGGTTAGTGGAAGACTGATGTAGGAGGGTCATCTGTCTATGTGTTGCTTTCATTGGTTAATAAAGAA
>LOJH01041426.1:0-14401 GCA_001685095.1 Ellobius talpinus
CCCTGCTTCCAGCTCCCGCGGTCCGCCCCCCTCTCCAGACCCCTCTGCCTTCCTTCGCCTCTTCTCTCGGTCCTTGCTTAGCTCTCCCGGTTCTTTCTCCTCCTATCCCCGCCCCTACTTTCCCCTTACTTTTCTTCAACTCTTCCACTCTTTCCTCACTCCCGCTGGCCCTTTGCGTCCCTGGCTCCTTCCACCTTTATATATATATCTGCCTTGAATTCCAAGCCTCCCTGCACCTACCCTGCGCAGACCGCCTCCGGTCCTCTGTCCCTTCCACGGCCTTACAAGACATCCACCAACATCAGGCTGGATCTTGCCTCTTGTCCAAGTTGATTTTGATCACTGTCTCCGTTTTGCCCCCAAGAGCAAATCCCATCTGATTCTGAGAGCGTGGGCGTTTTTGACTGGTTAGAATCTTGATCCTAGAGCAGCGAGCCTGACCCTTGAAGGATCCAATCTCAGAGACCTTGGTAGCTAGCTCCGTAGATGTCCCCTCCCAACAGTTCATGGCAGCCTGGAAGCATCCTCTCTACTCCAGTCCCTATTTTGCAAGAAGACACCCAGTGTCCCTGGAGCCACAGCACCACAGTCAGAGATAATACCCACCCGCTTCATTTCTGTCTGCTCTGAGATGGACTTCTTTTTTTGGGGGGTTAGCTCCACACCCGAGTGACTGACGGCCGCCTGGATCAATAAGGCCTTGCAGTGGCACCTGCTCTGCCAAGTGATTATTGCCTTTGAATAAAGCAAGCCCCCAGAGATAAATCAAAGTAATGATTTTCTCCTGTGCAAGTTTGTCTGGTGGCCATTGAGGGTCAACAACAAACCAGTGCACCACAACAGTCAACACCTGAGGCTTTCTGTTTTCCCGAGGCTCTCCAGAGTCACAGATGTTCACCCCAAGAATGGCAGGCAGGGTATTATTTTCTAAAAGAGGAATCCATAGGACCTAGGTACTAAGGGTGAATGATATATATATAAATATATATATATATTATATATATATATAAAATCTGCGTGGCAAGGTGTCCCACCTGCGCCCTTGAGACCATGTCAGTGATAGAAAACTGTGCTGCACCAACCCAGGACAGCTATCCTTTTGTTCTGATGCCATGAAATATTAATGATCCCAGAAATTATGAGGCATTCATTAGATGCTAAATGTCATTACTCCGTGATTTAATGGGACTTATTAATTGGTGCCCCCACATCAATTGATAGTAAGGTGATTTATCTGTCTCCTTTGGAATGGCATCTGTAAAGGTGGCAGGAGAAGCTGCTAAGATTCATTTTCGTTGCTGCTTGTGCTCAACATCTTCAGGGGATATTTTTCTGTAGACGAGCATGTACCTCTTCTGAGCCATTCAATTCACAGATCCCTTAAGCAAATCTTGGCCACATCAGACCCCCGTGTCTGTTTCTGCTGACCTGCCAATGTGAATTATTGCTTGGATTTTCTCACAGCTTCAGCAAGAACTGTGGTGAGCTCTGGGTCTAATTAAGGGAGACAGAGAATTACAATTTTAGTGTTCTCACAATCCGCTCCCTCTTAACAGGAAACAGGAAGCCAGGCAAAGGCATCTTATCAGGGTTCACACAGAAACGATGGCACCCAGAAGGTTTTCTTTTGTTTATGTTCTATAATATGTATAAGATCATAGATCTTTCCAGACATACAGAGTCCATTTAACTGTGAGTCCAAGTGGCATCTGAAATGAACTTAGGATGCCCTGTGTCTTTTTATATTCAAAAGAAGTCTCTCAAGATGGTTGTTACAAATCTGGAGAGTCTTGAAGGTTGACAGCCCTTTAGTGTCTCTTTATCCCTTCATCATGTCCTCACCTGGGGTACTGTAAGACTCAAATACTCAGTCACATTTTATAGTCACATGATCATCATCACAATAATCCTGTCCCCAAGTGACAAAAGACAGCAGAAACCCTTTTCAGTCACTGCTACGGGACTTAAAGGAACGGGACTTAAAGGAACATAGTATTCTGCCCCCAGTTCTCAAGGTGGAACTCTTTGATCACCCCCTTCTTAGAACCTAGCGTCATTCATGGGTTCACTTACGTCTCTGCTTAAGATCAACCCCAGCATATAATCTAAAGGTTACTCAATGATGGATTGCCTTTGACAGTATTTCATAAAAAATGTCACACATTACAAATATGGGCCAGCAGTGTGTAATGAGACTGCTGCCTCTGCTGGTTCTGCATTAACAGCATTGGAGAAAAGTGACATGCAATGTGTATACTGGCTTTGCTACAGCAACTGCACACTGCTTCGCCACGGTTTCAACATTCCTCTGCTGGATATTTCCAATGATCAATTATCACCCCCAACCACTGCTGTTAGAGAGTGAGGAATACAGAGAAGAGAAAGCAGTTCCTATCTTCATGTTGTTTCCAGTCTGGTGGCAAGAAAACGGCCCATGCACAGAACTAAAAGTAAATACTGTAGCAGAAAAATAGACAAAGTGTTGCAGGAATGTGGATGGTAAAAAGACTAACTGCCTGGGGAAGGGAAGTCAGGCTGGCTGCAGAGAGACATTTGAGTTAGTTCTCCAAGGATGGATTAAATTTTGCCAAGAAAATAGGATCAGCGATATTAGCATTGCCTTCGGGTTATAACTCTTTGATTTTATGTCCATCTAGTATGTTCGGAAATTTCAGTGTTTATGAACATTGTAAAACAAGTATTTTTCCACATCTTTAAGTCATCTAGTTAGACTACACAGATGGCTTCTTACACTCTGGCTACTTAAAGAGGGATGGAACTGGGAGCCCAGGTCAGAAGGTAGTTAAGGTTTGAGTGGGCATCCAGGGAGAGCACAAGCATGGCTCAGCATTGCTGTGCTGCTCAGCATTGCTGTGCTGCCCAGGATTGCTGTGCTGGAACTTCAACTTGTTCAAACTTTGCCTTCTTCACTTGTCTCAGATTTACCTTTGCTGTCTCCAGATCAATTACCCCAGTGCACCCTCACCAAACAGCCAGGTCTTGAAGTGACAGAGAGAAATCTAGAGAAGTTCCACCTGGGAATTTCACTGTACTGAATGGAACATGTACAAACCTCAAGCTTGTACTCCCCCACATTGTAACTGCCCTCTCAATCTCTCTTTCCCTCCTGCTGACAATTTATATAAGCCACTCAAATTCAGGATTTCAGAATTTTCCAAGTTGTGAAGATTTTCCTTTGAAGTGTTACTTATATCTATTCTTCTGTGTCTGTCCTACTAGCGACCATCATGCCTCTAGCACCTCACCTCTGGGTTGGCATTACAACCCCCTCCTTGGTCCCCAAGGCTTCAGGATCAACCCTTGCTGCAGTTACCACAGATACTGCTGCCAGATGCATTCTCATCAACGTCTATCTTTCTCCCCATGCATTTTCCACTCTTTAGGGAAGAGAAAAGAATCCACTCTATTCCTCTAGAGTCCTTCTTTGCTATGGTGAAGCATAGCATTTCCCATAGCATTTCAATGCCTCAGCTGATATGTTGGCCATGTTTAAATACTTAGAAAACAAAACACTTGCCTTTCTCAAACACATTTGCCATAATAACTGGGTGCCATATGACATTGATCATATTTATCGTTAGAGTCAGAAGTTCTTTACATAGACATTTCCTTATAAAAGAGTCTAAACACACACACACACACACACACACACACACACACACCTACCTCCACATATTCCAGAGCTATGACAATGTTTTATTGACACATCAATGCAAAGCTAGCATTGCTGGCCATAAATATTCCGTGACTTTCACCTTTTTGTAATAGTGCCAAGATTCCAAGTACCATTGTTCCTTATTTTGCACATTTGGATAAAGCCCATGTCCATGTAACCAAAACTAGGCACAAACTCTCATAAAAAGAAGGCTTTCTTTTTCCTGGCAATGTCACACATTTTTTTCAGTACTTAATGTAAGGATGTAGTCAATTATGTTGTTGATCTACAATATGTCTTTTCTAAAAATACTTGAGGTATGTTCTCTAAGTTTTTCTCTGGAAGCAATTTTATTTTAACTCAAGATATATTAAGCACTTGCAATGTAAGTCTTGGTACTAGGTCTCACTGGATTCTTCCAGGATATACAGTCTATGCATGCCCTCAGGAAGCTTTAGTTTGGTAGAGGAGGAAACCAGAAATGGAAGAAGCAATGAAGAGGGACAAGCTTGGACAAATGATGTCACAGAGGTACAAAGTACAAGAGGAAAATGTAGTCCTGAGACAGAAGTTCCCACTCTAAAGTGGGTAAGTATAAGTCATGTGGCACCAGCACCTTCTCAGGCCCTTGGGAGACAAGAAGTATCTTCTTCTGTGTGAACCAAGTCCCGGGCAAACCCAAAGGTCTATTTCAGAAGCAGCACCCACACCATGGTGCTCTTCTGTACCCACACATGTGGTACGTCATCCTGACAGTGCTATTTTGTCACGGACTAGATGCCCGAAACCACAAAATACCACAAAACCCCTGAAATAGATGGTGCCTGATAAGTTTCTCATCTCACTGACACACCACAGAATGTCACCATTCTTTTTCACATTCCTGGATAAGCTGTTTCCTTTTTGGATCCTTTAAGCACATATGGTGGTGGTGTGGGGGGGTGTTCAGAGAAACCCATACCCATGTTAAGTCCCACTCAAAGTGTGATGTGCTAGCAGATGGTGCTTCATTAACTGCCATACCTAAGCGCATTCGCTACCTCATCTGTGTGTGCAGATACCAGAGTTCGAATCTGTTCTCTTGGGCCATATTTGACAACCAAAGCAAAACTGATGTAGCTAAGATGTCCACTGACTCCAATTCACAGCCATCTGTGATGCTGCCCAGATGGGCAAAAGAGCCAGGCTTTCCAAATGCCTACCCATTCTCTTGGACATACAGACCTTCTCTCAGCATTGTATCTATACAGGGACACCAGGACCTGGAGAGCGCACATGAGACAGCCTGCCCAACAGAAAATTGCTACTCTCTGCCTATGCACCCCAAGGCAGTCAGTTACCCAACTTCCTAGATCTATAATTCTGAACAACTGGGCTATAAACATCTACCTCCCATGATCATCATATCCTTCCCACTGCTTCCTCTCCCCTATGTCTATTACAGGAAGAACATCTAATGTAGTTGTGATAGATACAAATTGCTAGGTGACTTATTAGTGACACATTTTCATTGTTCTTATTTCTATTCAAGTAAAAGAGGCAACCTGTTATTTTCATTTACTCAATACTATTTGCAGAGTCCCTACAGGTCAGGGAGAAAGTCTTCTAAACAGAGGGAAAGCACAAAGGCCCCAGGGCAGGAGAGAACTTTGTATCACCAAGGAACTTAAAACAGAGCTGTGGCTAGAGAATAGTCAACAAGAGATGGATGAATGAGGACCGTGCTAATGTAGGAGATGACATGGCAGCATTAGTCAAGTTCAGCCAGACATGGGGCTTGGATCAAAAGAAAATCTTTAAGAAGTTTTGAGCAGGGAAAGGGCACGAATTGATTCATGTTTTTAAATGTCACTCAGACTGCTGTGTGAAGTTGGTTGGTGGCTAGGGATGACAAGTATCAGGCAGGGAAACCAGTCAGGGAGCAAATGTCTAGTCAAGGTAGGTACCATTGGCACATGGGTCAAGGAAGCAGCAGCTAAAAAAAGAGGAAGGGATGGAGGTCAAACTCGCGGACTCTCTGAGAGTGCAGGTGATGAAGGACAGAAATCAAGGGCCACACAACTTTTTCAGTGTGAGTTCCCAGTTTGCCAAGAGCTCAGAGGGGAAGACTGGAGGAGAAAAGCACTCGGAGGAAGAAGCAGAGAAGCATTCTGGACATGTTGACTTTGAGACAGCGCTTAGCGAGACTAGTGGAAAAGGCAGTTGGATGTGTGAATTTGAGATGAAGAGAAGCAGCCTGGCTGGGGGATGTTGTTTGATGGGAGAATGTTTTCTTGCTGTGTGCAAGACCCTGGGTTTGTTCCATAGCAGAGGGAGTGGAGAGGGTTTAGACTAAAGATTTAGATTTAGTGATGTCAACATACAGGTACTAACTGTGTATTGACAGTTACATTCATGGGACTAGATGGGATCGCTCAAAGGAGAAGTGGCTTTAAAGGCTGAGAGGTTGAGGTCTAGGCTTTGAGACCCTCAAAAATACAGATGTTATAATCTGCTGGCCTGGTCTGTCACCTGGATACCCTGTCCCTTTAAGAGACAAGCCCTGCCCACTCCCAATCCCCCCCACTCTCCTCCTCTCCAACCTGCCTCTGTCCCCTGCTTTTTGCCTCTCTTCTCCCCCCCAATTCTCCCCTTCCCCCTTCCCTTTCCTCTCCATAACCCACTAAATAACTTCTATACCCAAACTCTCTCTGCATGGCATGTCTGTTTGTCTCTCCCCTGCCATGGTCCCCCACCTGCCAAGCGGACCCGCTGAGGCCTCAGGTGACCCACTGCCACCCCTCGTGGGACCAGCCTCTGTCCCCCATGTCTTTATAAATGATAACAACAGAGCTTCATTAGAAGAGAAGAGTTCAGGCTCCTGCTCCGTGAAGTGGGGTGAGAATAGGATATTAAGTATATTAATATATTATATTAAGTAATAGTATCTTAAGGATACAGGAAGAATCTAAAAACAATTCATGTAAAGCACTTATGGGCACGACAAATGTCAAGGCTGATGCACAGCGAGCATCTGACATAATTGATGGCTGTTGTCGTTGTTATCATTTCTCATCTCACCAATAATATCTGAAGTCTTCTCAGGTCATAATTCTGTGATCAGACCATGACTGTTCCAAGGATTGGACCCTAAAGAAAAGCAGGAAGGTCTGGTATGAAACCCCTAAATATGGAAGTTGCCTGTAGTAGCCGTGAGATGATATGCACTCCAAACTGTGAGGACCCATAATGCTCCTTCAATAGCCTGTTTTGTTATGGGCCTGTAAAGGGGGTTTAACACTGTTTGCGAACAGCAGAAATAAGCTGCCAGGGCATGATTAGGTGTCTCCATCTTCCAAGGTCTTTAGTGTGGGTGAGTTAGAAAGGCCCCTCTGTGGAATGACTGCCCACAGCTGCCTCGTCTTACAAGCACCAATCAAATTATGTGAGTTACAGTATCTGGACTTTTCCTTTCTTGACTAAGGAATAGAGAAGCTCTCAGAAGAGAGGGGACATTAAGTCAGCTTTTAACAGCATCCGTAAAAAAAGAAATGCCTTCCCTTTTAGGAAGGAGAGTGAGAGAAGGGCAAGGATTCAGGCGCCATCCAGACTCAAAGACGCAACTCCTAGAAGGCAGAAAGCACAGCTGTGCAAGGGGGAAGCTATGAGCTCCACCTGTGAGAACTGGGTCAACATTCCTGACTCTCCTGCCCAAGATCTGGAGACTGAACCAAATTCAAATTAATATGAAGGCACAGGCATCCAGCCCCACCCCCCGAGAGCAAGGTTGCACCCTGGACGGCTTTTTTTTTTTTTGGTCTTCAGTTCTTGATTTGGATAAATCCCTTGAAAAACTGTCCAGCTATTCATTACCTTAGATGTGAATCCCTATCAACAGCTGGATTCTTGGAAGAATAGCTCAGGACGCGCTCTGTTCTTTACAGCTCTTAGTGTGCCAAGATTTACTCAAGCACTGCGGAGTGTGAGGATCTGATGTGCACTGTGCTTGGAGAACCATGTTGTCCTTCTGGAAGGAGTCACCAGTTGGGCAGCCCTTGGCACACAGTCCTCATTGTCACACCTGCGCCCCTGTAATGAATGGGCTCCACATAGCACTGATGGTCGCTCAAGGAGAGACACCAATGAAAGCTTGGGGACAAATTACCATCTCACCTCCTCCTATGGAATGGAGATGGGCAGGACTTTGTCAGGGTCAGATTTATGAGGCTGATTAAAAGGGAGACAGGGAATGCATCTGTGGCCAGAAAGGAATCCAAGTAGGTGGCGTTGATGTATGAGCTCCATCTGCCTAATTTATTTGGTGTTGGCAACCTGCGTGTGATAGAGAGCCTTAGATTATGTGAGTGGCAAGTCAGAGAGAGGGCTGGCAGCAGGGGAGATGTCTCTTAGTGTTTTCCAGCCAACTCACCATGTGCCTGAGGAATCCTGTGGAAATCCCAACATGACAAAAAGTCATCCCTCGAGAAATTCTCACGTTTAGCCAGGAGAAATCCCTAAAGCTTCCACGACTGGGGTTTAGTCACAAATAGAAAAGGTTACTTTCAAGTATTCATGGAAATTATTTAGTTACTCAATTTCTTTTTTCCCCCAAAGATGCCTGGCTAGCCTCATCCTAAAATTTGTGGGTAATTATTAGTTCTTTTAGTCTCATTTGGTGGCTTACAATTTTCTGTATCAACCACTTTTCCTAAGAAGCCGAGGCCTTTTATTTTCTTCCATCAATAAAATGAGAATTTAAAATGGTCTTCATGGAAATATTAAGTGGATTTATAGGGATCATTTTTACTGTAATTTTAATTATATTTTTATTATTTAAAACAATTTTAAAATTTAAATGTCTTTTGATCATATTTTCTCCTCACCAAGCCTTCCAGATCCTTTCCCTCTCTCTACCCATCCAACTTTAAGTTTTTCTCAAAAAAACAAACAAAAACCCAATACAATAATAAATCCTCCCAAACCAAGAAAACAAAGTAAAACCACACCCAAAAGAAAGCAAAAAACAAACAAAAAACTGCAAATAAAATCACACACAAACACACACACACACGCACACATACATACACACATGAAATAAATGGAGTCCAATTATGTGCTGGCAAGCTACTCCTGAACATGAGGTCTATCCTGGAGAGGTTGATATAACCAATGTCACTCTATTGGAGAAAACTTATTTTTCTTCTCCCAGCAGGTAAAAGTTCAGTTGTTAACTTTTACCCTACTGGCTAGATTTTCATTCATTCATTCATTCACCCATTCACTTATTTTTAATATAAAAAATAAAATACAANAATAAGATAAAAACAAAAACTATCACATAGAAGTTGGACAAAACAGACCAACAGAAGGAGAAGAGCCCAAGAGAAGGCAAAAGAATCAGAGACCCACTCATTTTCACACTCAAGAACCCCATACAAACACTGAACTGGAAGCCATAACATGCAGGCAGAGGACCGGGTGCAGAACCATACAGGCTGAACTTAGAGGACTCACTTTTAAATGTTGAAACTGATAGCAGTGAGAATAAACCAGATATGGCGTCCTCAAAAGGTATTTGGGCGGGAGTAGACCTAGAATAGAACCAGGATTGGGATTAAGTCCATCTGAGGATCCTGGGATCTGGAAGGAGATTTGGAGAAGAAATTGTTCCCAAGGCAGAGGGAAACAGCACACTAATAGCAAGTTGTACACAATCAAGGCATGGTAGCAAAGGACTTCCTGTCGTTAACCTGTAAGACAGACAAAAGCTGCACCAAGACTCAATGGACCAAGTAACAGGCCCAAGACAGAGCAGTTGATGCAGCCATTCTCCAGCCTGATTCAGTGTGGAACTGGGTATGTATCTATTTATCTACTTTACATTTTTGAGACAGCCTCTCCTGTTGCCCAGGCTGGCCTTGAGCTCACTGTGTATCTGAGGATAGCCTTTGAAATCTTGATCCTCTTGCCTCAGCCTCCAAAGTGCTGAGATTACTGACACGCCCCACCATATCTGGTTTAGGTTGGGATATTTAAAGACCTGCTGGCCTGATACTTAGGAGAATGGCTATTTCCATAGCTTCTCTGACCTTGCCAACCACCTTCACCATTGCAGTGCGGTATTCGTAGGTTTGCAGGTAATACTTAGTTAGCATGTATTGATCATACGCTATTTGGCAGGAGCTAATATACTGTATATGTGTTTTCTTTCTTTAATCCTTTTCACAACTACTAGCAGCAGCAGCAATGTTGTTGTTATCCCAGTCTTCCCAGTAAGGAAACTGGAGAAGCATAGAGGTGAGCAACTTGCTCAAGTCCTTCTTTACTGACAGAGCCACGATTCCAGTGTGCATGGTGTGACTTCAGGGTCTGTATTTGTTCCTGTCGTTTGTTTACCTCATAGGCAGCTGACAGCTTTTAGCCCGTGATGAAGGAACCATGATGAGAAGCGTGAGGTTTCTGAGCAGGTATTGAAGGCAAAACCATAAAGGATTTGCAGTGCAATAGCAAAAGAGAAAGGGAATGGGTGACAGTCTCATCAAGGGACAAAGGGAAGGCTGTTGGAAGTTGAAGTATGGACATTAGGAGCTCAGATGGGAGCTATGAAGTTAAGCAAGCCATGGGCTATGTAAGTACAGAGTTAAAGGAAGTAGTTCAGGCTAAATATAGAAACTTGGAAGCAAGAGAATCCAAATATGGATGAGGCTTCAGCCATGAGACTGGATGACATCAACCAGAAAGCAAGCCTTGACAGAGAAGGTCAAGGGCTGTGACATGAAAAAGCACTATCTATTGGAGTCTAGGGGAGCACTAAGAGCCAAAGAGATAGAGTGCAGAGAGTCCTGAGAACCAAGAGAAGAGTTTCAGACAGGATGGAATCGTCAGCAAAGCCAGTGACTAGCCCAACTAGGCAGGACCTGGGATTTCAGTGTTGGGCTTAGCAATGCAGAAGTCACTGGTGGCTTTAACTGAAAGTTTCAACTATGTTGGGGGTGTGAGATGGGCTGGAGTAGATCGAAGGAAGAATAGGACAAGAAAGAACAGTGTGTCTAGATGGTCCTTTCAAAGAGTGTTCTTATACATAGGAGGAATAAGTGGGGAAGGGAGAGTGAGGTGAGAATAAGGCAGAGTGTATTTTGTTGAAAGCTTGGCATGTATGTGTGCACTAATGGAAATGATTAATGAGAAAAACAATATAGAAAAGAAAGGTAGAGTTTTTTGTTTTGTTTTTTGTTGTGGGGGGGGCAAAGTAGGTATGTTGGTATGGGTCAGGGTCTGAGCCAGGTGTTTTCAGGTCTTTGACCTGAAAAAAAATTCCACAGAGATAAACAAAGCATGAGGAGACTTTATTCAAACAACAACAAAAAGCAACCAGACAGAAACCTCTGCAAGACATGAATGAATATACTTAAGGATCCAAGGACTGTTATGGGCTTTGTTTTATGAGGTACACAAGAAAGGAGGAGTTTGGGTACTAGGGGTGTAATCAAGTGGCTCTCTATTTTGACTGTCAACTTATATTACATAAACATTTGTTCACTGTCAATGTCTCTTTTTGAGTGTGGGTGGTGGTGGCGCACGCCTTTAATCCCAGCACTAAGGGAGGCAGAGGCAGGAAGACCTCTGTGAGTTCAAGGCCAGCCTGGTCTACAGAGTGAGTTCCAGGACAGGCTCCAAAGCTACAGAGAAACCCTGTCTCGAAAAAAAACCAATTTTAATATGTACACCCTATTACTCACACTCATAAAAATGCTAACAGAGGAGTTTTCTTGAGAGTTTACTTAAAGATGAGTTTCCCTTGTACCCCAAACCATTTCATGCCAGATCTGCCCCTATGGCATCCATATTCAGGGGTATATATGCATAGTACATGCAAGTAGTGGTACCTAGTGCATTATTAGAATGTGGGTGTGTGCATAGCCCAAACCAAATGAATCCCAGGTTGCTAAACTGTTCCCTATACTCTCACCTCACATGTGGAGACAGAAGGGAAAGGATCTGGTGATAAGTGGAGAGACTGTCATCGGTGTGTACACCACTGTCACCTACAGGAACCCTCGAAAGAGCTGAGGACACAGCAGGAGGGGCAGGGAGATGAGTTATTGTAATAATTCAGCATGGCGTAAGTTCTTTGCCTATCGTTATTTCTCAGAGGATGGTAATGTGTTAAGAGGATGGGGAAGCCATAAACAGAGGCACCGCTAGCAGTGCTGATGGGCTGTAGATGCATGGGAGCACTTGGGTGGCGAGAAAGAAGTGCTTCAGCAAGGGAAAACCATACGCATCCAGAGACAGTGATGAGCAGGTACGCTCCCGGGTCAGTGAGCACCTGGTCCAGACAGGATGGAGGACATCTGATGAAGAATCTTGGATGAAATTGCAGGTGTTGATTCAGGCTGCAGGGGATTTAAACACCATCAAGATATTGATCAATGGAGAAAAGAGCTGTAACATCCCAGAAAAAAAGATGGCAATTAATCTAGCCGTGGTGATGAAGAAAATAGTAACAGAGTACCCCCAGATGCATCCAGGCACGAGAGTTAAACATAACAACAGCACAGAAGCAAACATGGAGAAAAACTACAGGTAGCACATGATGATATATTTTTTCTTTATTGAGAACTCCAGCAATGAAGGGAGATGAATCATTTTATAGCTACCAAAGATAGGAAGAGTAAAAGCTATTTTGTAGATTTTTCTGTCACTGTGGCTTTGTTTGCTTGTTTCTTTGTTTTGTTTAGCTTTTCTTCCATGTTTGGGACTAAACCCAGGCTCTCATGCTTTGTACACAAACATTCCACCACTGAGCAAAGTCCCACGCTCCTAAAGTTCTCTCAAGGTAGGAGAAACTCACTATCGTTTGAAGGAGAGGCCTAAGAAAATGACACTAAACTTACGGAATGACAAATTAAGTTTGTAATTTGAAAAAATAAAAATTAGGTAATTCCTAGTATTATAATACTATATATCATACCATATGTTATGATGAGTGTTGCTTGTTTATAAAACTGTTACAAACCGAATTGCTATCCAATCACACAGTTTAAAAACTATCTATGGAGAGCCTTTAGCTCCTAAGGAGATAAGGGTTAGGCCTAACCCTGAAGTCTCAGTGAGGATATCAGCTCTGTGCCTGTGGTGGGATCCAGCAATTGTCAGCCTCCTCCACAGCCCAAGAACATGGTCCCTTACATGGCAGAAGGGATTCTTGCAGGGGTGGTAGTTTGGCCAGTAAAATGCTTGCTGCACAAGAATGAGGATCGGAGTTGGATCTCAGAACCACATGACAATTCTCACTATGGTGGCACATGTTTGTAGTCCTAGCTTTGGGGCAGTAGGGACAGAAGGAGCCTCAGGGCTGGCCAGCCAGCCAGCCAGGTTGCATCAATGAGGCCTAGACTATGAGAAATCCCGTCTCAGAACTCAAGATGAGTACTGATTGAGAAACAGCTAAGGATGACCTCTGGGTGTACCCCCACCCCCACCCCACCCCACCATGCAAGACATAAATGTGCTCACACATATGTGACCATATATACACACATGCATAGAATCTAAACGATAAAATTAAAAGTTGACCATTTTGTTGAAATAAGAGGTTATCCTGAATTATATACATGGGTTTGATCTAATCCTATGCAATCTCATAGCCACAGAATTTTTCCCTGCCACAGTCTGGAAAGGCAGAAGTGTGGTGATAGAGAAGGGGACAGAGAGGCACAGTGACACTGACTTTGAAGGAAGAAGCTGGCATGAGCTACAGAACACAGGCTAACCTCCAGAAGGCAGAAGAAGCATGGACACCATTTTCCCCAGGTCTCCAGAAGGAACACACCTGATACCCCTTGCCTTCACCCCAAGGGGACTAAGTGTAGACATTTTGTCTACAGAACTATAACACAAGAACTTGTGTTAAGTAGCTAAGTTACTGGTATTTTGCCATAGCAGCTTTAGAAACAGACCTGGTTGCTAAGTTGCTTCCTTTTTAAGACAGGACCTCCCACCCCCAACTCACCACTGCCTCCCTTCCTCCCTGACCCCTCTGAGTATTGACTCCCAAGAGATACAAAAATTAAAATCCTGAGCAGAAAGGATATCCACTCTATTTCACAACAGGAACATGACTGGGAGAGATCGCCTATGCTGCCGGAAATCCCTTTCTTCAGGCACAGGACACCCATTCTGTCACCCAAGGCACGTCTCTGTCCACCATGCAAGACGGAAAAGGTTTGGGAATTACTGCAGCAGGCTTTCGAGAAAGCAGTGAGGAAGCCCAAGGACAAATTGTTATGTCTCTAACAGTCATAGGCATGATCTGTGCAGGGAGTTCTTAGGGGTCGTCCAGAACCCTGAACCCTTTACAGTATCAAACAACAATGAAGCTACCTTTCCCTTCCAACTCATGGAATGCTATCAGAATAGAGTTTTACCTGACATTTACAGAACAAAGCATGTGTAGCAATTGCCTTGGTTACCTGAACCCAAGTTTCCAAGACCACAGACGTTGCCTGTGGCTTTCGCTTATGGACACCACAAAATGACTCAAAGTCTTATGAGAGTTATACATATGCAGGGAGATCAACACTGAGTGAGCAACTGTATTGTAGAGGGGGAAGGAAGGACATGGAGGTTAACAAGTAGAAATAAAAGGGAGTAAGTAAATAAATCCAAAGGAATGTGGAAGACTAGATAGAAAGACTCCATGGGAAAAAAAATAACAACAATGAAAAAAGGAAGAGAGGGAGG
>LOJH01041429.1:0-11551 GCA_001685095.1 Ellobius talpinus
AGGAGATCTTGTCTTTTTCTACTTCCCATGTAGATTAGATTCATATATGTCTCTTAGAGTCCTCATTGTTGTCTAGGTTCTCTGGGATTGTAAACACGTGACTTTACAACAGCAATTTTTCTATAACCACATGGTTTTGTGATACCGGGCAACTTACTTAATTCCTAAGATCCCACTTCTTATTTCTCAAACTAGAGAACACAGTTGATGGAGCCCTTCTACGAGTCCTCAGCATTGTCCCCTCTTCAGTATCACAAGCTCAATAGTGCCACCAGTCATTCCACGTCCCCAGCAAGGAGCTCCCAAGTTATGATGCTTTGACCCATTCTCACCAGGTGCTCTCCCTAAGGGTTTTTTTTTTTTAGCTGTTCTTAGCTCACATCTAGCCTTAGCCTATGTCTCAGTGGTTTATCTATCTAGTCATATCGTTCCTTCCTTGCTGATTTTTTGTCCCACCCAACCTCTATCCCTTACACTCAGATCTGGGGCTGAGAACAGATATATGCTGTTACCTTAACACTTGAATCTTAGGTCCTTGGTGCCCACGCCATAGCAGTGCACAATAGATCATGACTCGTCATCTTCTCTTCTTAGCTGACACCTGCTTACCCATCCACATTCTGCCTTAATGAGCTACTTGGCATAGAGAATGATTTTTAAATGATCAGAAACCTGGTTTCAATGATCAGAATGAACCACAGTGCCTGTGAACCACAATTAGAGCCAGCATGGCACAATTGCCCTAAGGGTGTGATGGTGGTGGTCATATCTTGGTGCTAACAAACAGTGCTTAACAAGAGGGAAATTGCACCTGATATGAGAAATCTAGCCAACTAACCTGGGCTAGTAAGGTCAGGGAGCTCAGAGGAGAACCTACTGCAGCTACCTTACTAAACAAGCATCGTTCCTAGCTGCACTCTAAATATTTATCCTTAGGCCCGCAGATAGGTATAGCTCTCACTCCTCATCAAAGAAACTTTTCATTGCAACAGATGGAGACCATTACAGAAAACTGCAATTGGTTAAAATGCAGAGAACCAGTAAGTGTGGGGTACCAGCCCCAACGGACATCTACAACACAATGCCTGAGCCTAAGATTTGGGGGCCTTTACAGAAGAGAAGGCAGGACCATTATGAGGAGGAAGTCTGCTGTGAGATGTTGTCTCCTAGAAATGACAGGGAAGCTTCATTCATGACACCTCAACAATATGGCCGCTTAATGACAGCCATATGGTTGAACGATGACAATACTGACAGACACGCTAACTCGAAAGTGGGAAATCTCACAGAACACCACCCACGGACAAAGAACTAAAGGCAACTAAGGAATGCTAAGAGCAGGAGAAATAGTCTTTTCCAAGTATGAGCCCCCTTACTGGGTATCTAGCATCAAGCGGTCAGTCCTGAGATCACATACCTGTAAGTAATGCTAAATGGACGGAGTATGTTACATTTATACATTTAGGCATTTTGTGCACATGTGTGTGCTTATGTGTGTGTAAGAGAGAGAGAAAGAGTGTGTGTGTGAGAGAGAGAGTGAGTGTATGTGTGTGTGAGAGAGAGTGTGAGTGTGTGAGAGAGAGTGAGTGTGTGTGTGAGAGTGTGTGAGTGTGTGTGTGTGAGAGAGAGAGAGTATTTAAAGAAAGAGTTCTTGATGTTGAGCTGGAGTAGGGTGGATGTACATGAGAAGAAGTGGAGGAAAGAAAAGGAAGGAGGAAAATGAGGTGATCATATTTTAATTTTAAAAAGTCAATAAAAATGAATAACCTTTTTTTCTAGAAATACTTTTGTTGTTGTTGTTGTGAGACAGAGTCTCTCTATAACTTTCCTAGAGCTCGCTATATAGCCCTGATTGACCTCGAACTCACGGAGATCCTCCTGTCTTTGTTTCCTGAGTGTTGGGTTTAAGGGCATGCATCAACACCTGTGGCTCTAGTGATAATTTTGATCCCATAATAACTTTGTATAATTTTCAGTTTCTGAAGATCATGGCCTGGGAAAGCATCTCAATCTAAGAAGTCACAGGGAACTGGGAATGAGTTTGGGACATCAGGTGAGATAACAACAATACCTGACCTGCGGACCTGACCTCGGTTACCTCAAGTCAAACTGATCCCTTCTCTTCCATTGACTTACCAAAGGGCAACTTACAATCTTAAGGAAAATAACATTAAAAAGCAAAAGGACATATGATTCTTTATTTTTAAAGTCACACCAGGTAACGTCACGGCTTGTAAATGGCATTTACAACCTTTGCCTTCCAAGGTACTTAGCAGATGAGATTGACCTTGACATGACAAAGACCATCATGAAAACAAGAACCCAGAATGGGCTGTTTGGGTTAAATGCTGAGAGACTTCAAAATTGAACTCAGAGAACCATTTCAACTCAAAATCTGTTAGGTCCAGATGATTCCTAACATGAACCAAGCTGATAGCCAAGAGAATTATAAACAAGGGCCCTAGGAGTCCTTACGTCTCTATAAAAGACAACAGTTTTTCAAAGAGAAACTGCCTGCAGAGAAGAGAAACCAATTACGGACTCTACTGTTTGATACAGGATCAGAAAGCAGCTATGCCTGACTCTTGACCATACACCCCAATTATGGTTTTAGCACTCAGCAGTCCAGCACCCCTCAGCTGGCTAGGCAACAGAGTTTCAGTCTTTCTTGGAAAGCAGAAGAAAGGAGCTGGAGGCCATAGGCTGAAAGGAGAAACCTAGCCGCAACCCCACCTCCTATCAGCCTGGATGCAGGGTTCCCCAGCAGCCTTGGCATCAGGCTCAGACATCCACTCAAAACATCCCGTAGAGGGAACACTCATTCATACTTGCTTTCTTTCAAGAAGACAGAAGAACAGGCCATCCATTAATAATATCAACCATGGGCTCACCAAAGCCTTGCAGGCATCTCGCCAATACAAAAATAAGCATCCGGTTTATCCATGAGGTTCACAACAGTTCACTGGGCCGGGGGTGGGGGTGAGGGTCCGGAAAGGCTCTGCTTTTAAAACAGAGAGTGAAGACACAAAGACAGAACACGTTCTGAGAGTTCACCTAGCACCATGCAGAGATTTTTCCATTTCCATTAAGGTACAGGGTTGGCCACCAATGAGATTCGTTACCTGTTTTCAACAGTTAGAGAGGTCCTGTCTGGCAAGCTTTATTGTAGACATACATTGGTCAAAGCAAGTTTGTGTCTGCTGAGGCCATGCTGCCTGCTTAGAGAATAACACAATTTCCACGACGCTTGAGGTTTTGCAAAATCTAACTCATGCACATTTTCTCCTTTAATCTTTCTAACAAGTTGGCGAACCCATGACTTTTATTATCTCCCACTTTACAAATGAAGAAACAGAGGCTTGTGGCAAATAAGAGTTCTCTCAAGTCACACAAGAAGTCAACAAGGAAGCCAGGAACTGAGCTCTAGACGTTCATACACCTTTGTTCCAGATGACCAGGAACCTGCCAAGAAGGATATGAGAGTTGTGCTAGGCTTGCCGTACAACCACCAACCCAAACTGAATAAAAGGAGGTTAAAGATGTTAGTGAATCACACTCATTTCAGTCAGTCTCTGGTGAATCTCCGTCCCACTCCAAAGCCCCCCCACAAGCATGGTAGGGCCAGGTGACCTCGCCCTGCTTTAGAGTTCCCCTCCTCCGCCTGCCACACACTTGCCAACAGCGAGCAACTCTCTCTAGTTCTCTGCAATCAGTAAGATGATTAACCCAGCGTTCCCCACTCGCTCTCCTCATTATCATCCTCCGCCCCACAAGACAAAAGTTGACTTAAATGACATTTAAATTCTTCCTAATAAGAGAAATTAAGTCCTGAAGAGTAAGATTTTTTTTGTCAGAGCACTTTAGAGCCACAAGCCATTGATGTGTAAGATTTTTTCACCCTCCCCCAACTCCAAGGACTAATTTTTTTACCCCTCCTTGGATCAACTTCTCCGCCCTTCTCTCCCTCCATCAAGATGAGGACGATGAGGAGCAGGAACTGACAGTTTTGCCAAAGGACATTATTCCTAGATCCTTATTTCAGGGCATGACTTTTGCCACCTACCTGTCATGAAAACCCTGATTCCTGTCTCCCTCTCTCCTCTGTGACACAGAGCACTCACTGTTCAGAATCCTAAGCAGACACATTAGCTATCATTGGCTTAACCGACAGGTGCTTGAGTTCGGCCACTTCCTCTCTCATCTTACTATTCAGACTGATTTGTGTGCTCCCAAGCCTGTCTATGTTGAAACCTTAATACCCCACATGACTGTATTTGAAGGTAGGAACTTAACTACAGTAGTTATAACTGTGGCTATAAGGGGGACAGTCCCAAGCTGACAGAATGTTTGAACTGGTACCCTCATAAAAGATAAAGCATCATTAACAGGTCTCCCCTTCTTCCCCATGAGGATACAGGGGGAGGGTTTCAGCTTGAGAACGGGAGAGCACCATACTAGAAGGACAATGAGGACTTCTCTGGTACTCTAGTAGAACCATGGAATCATTTTCAATGGGAAAGCCACCTAGACTCTGGCATTCTGTGATGTCAGCCCGAGCGAGCTAAGTCACACCAGTCCCACAGCAACAGGCTCCCCGGGGGCCTTGTTGCTGCTACAGAGGTTGTGCTAAATCCTGGGGTTTAATGCAGAGCTTCCCAGCCAAGAAGCATCCTCCTGATCCTGGGATCCTGAGGAGTCCAGACAAAGAGGCTCTTCCCAGTGTCCTGATCTCAGACTCCCCAGTTCTTCTCTGCCATCACTAGCCTCTCCCCTGTCCCATCTCCTGTCTGCTCCTCCCTCACAATGTCATCATGAAGCCTCCCCTTAGTCTATTCATTGTCCTGGGGTAAGAGAATGTCAACATAAGGAAAACAGGGTGCCCTTGACTTGAATGGACCCTATAATGCTACCCGAAGACTACCAGAAATCTTGACTGAGGCATTTCAGGAAATAAAGTTTACAGATCATGGTTTTAAAGTTACAAACCGTTTTTTCCCCTGTTAAACCGCAAACCCTTCAGCAACTAATGATGTTACATCCAACCCAACCATATCACTCAATGACGGCACACATCTTTGGTCCCCACCACATGTTTATACAGATGTTTCTGTCACTGGGGCAGATTTGGGAGGATCTTTGCACTTCCTAAAGGCTCCACAGTGAGGGACACTGAAAGCACCCGCCGACGGGACTTATTGCATCCTGACTTGCCCATGGTGGCATCAAAGATGTCAGCGGAGGGGGTCCACCTGGCATATACTAGATGCTCAGTGAAGCCTATTGAAAGACAAAAAATGCCTCCAAGATGTAACTCATCTTCTACAATTTTCTTCTGAACATCTGGAAGATAGTCACACCATAGTTTTCTGACTGGAATACGAATTATTTTGTAAAAAAAAAAAAACAGACAGCGCTTCCAGATTCCGCACTAACAAACAAGCCCACAAGCCCACATCCTCCCTTCAAATTGCCATAATTCCTTCCCAGATGTTGCTTCTCCTTCAGACCCATAAATTTAAGCTTTTCATGATGACGCCTCACATTTGCCTGGCACTGTGGGCCGTTTGGAGCGTTTCTGCATCTCCTCTGCCTCATTAGACTGCCTCAAGTGCCCTGGGAGGCGGGACAGCGCCAACATCCCTAATTCACAGACAGGCAGGCCAGTTGCTGCTCTACCAAGCAGACCAGGGTGGGTGGGGGCTCCCTTCCTTTTTTGAGCAGAGAGACACATGGCACCCCCTTTGTCCAGTCCTATCTAGGTATACAGGTAGGATGATCATGCCCATTCCTGCTCCATGCAGCTCTTGGGGACGCTGTCTCTTTAAAGTTTGGACTCAAGTGTGGACAACTTTCTTCCCTGGATTCCCCATGACAGCTCCTGGGGCCAGGCTGTAACATTTAATCAAGACTTGCTGAGAGTCTTGGGGAATAAAATCAAACAATAGGCCAGGAGGTGGTGGGGTAGGGGAAGCCATGGAAGAAAAGCAACCCACAGACAGGCAAGCTGGCCCCTAGCCTATTCTTCAGGGGCTCTGGGCTCTAGTTAATATCAGCTTAGCTTTGAGGGACAGCCATGCTCCAGTATTAGATATACATTACCACCAGCCGGGACTCAGCATTAGCCCCAGAGGAACTCATACCTAGCAAAAGCATGCTTTAGGTCTGGACCTAATGAAAGCACTGGTACCCTCTCATCTAAGGCCTGTCTCTTCTTGGGAAGAACACTTGCCTGGTTATTTAGGGGTGCCTGCAGTCTGTACCCCACTCATGTAGCCAGTACACCAGAAAGGAGCAGAAACACATTTGTATATGTCAGAGGGCTGGAGACAATATCAGAAACAGTAGGGCTAGGTGATCTTCTAGCCCACTCCCAGGGTCTGGAATGGTTTAGCTGTGCCTGGTACTGCTGAGTATCCCTCAGCATCCCCTGCCTCTCTGGGCCTTGACTTCTTAACAGTTTTAAAGAGGAGTGTTAGCAGAAAGTAGCCTCGTAGGGTATTGCCATGTGGGCTTCAGGCTCTGTACATATTTCTCATCCTTGAAGACATACAGAGAGGTCTGAGTCCTTCTCTACACTTAGGGTCTGGAGTTGGCCGCATGGTATAATTGGAGTTTCATGTCTCAGACTCACTGATGCACTGGGTTAGCTTAGTCTATGCCACAGGCAAGAATGCGGAAGAATCTAAAATACTGTTTTTCAACCTGTGGGTCAGGATCATCAGAAAACACAGATGTTTACATTACAATCCATAACGATAGCAATATTACAGTTATGGAGTAGTAATGAAAATAATCCGATGGTGGGGGGGTCACCACAACATGAGAGACTGTACTAAAGGGTGGCTGCGTTAGAAAGGTTGAGAACCATTGACCCAAGGCACCTGGGTCTACGTCTCAGCTCTGCGAATGAGCAGCAAGGTAACGCCATATGCCCCACCTCCTTTTCCACTCAGCTCCATCTCATCCATCTAACAGGGATGATAGCACTAAATATCAAGTGGTACTGAGAGTTAATTAATATTCAGTTTGGGCCTCTGGTCCCACCCCATCCCCAGCAGCTGGTAAATCAAAATCCGGGCCCAGAGTCTAAACCTTGAAGACCAGCAGCTGAGAACTCCCCCTTTAAGCCTCCAATGGGTCTGGGAGGCATTGCTTTCTGAGCCATTAAAGAGCTATTTTACTTGAATGGATCTGAGGCTGTTCCTATACTCTCAAAGGAAACAAAATTGTGAAAGAAAGTCTACGGAGATTATGAGATTTTTTATCCAGATATGATGAATTATCCATTCAAAAAATAAACCACAGACAGGCATGTTTCTCCATACCCAATCAGAAAGCAGTTATTACCAGGAATTTCTGTAAGTAGACGGTTTTTCTTGGCCAATGTAGAAACTGCCGAGGAAATGAAAATAGAATGAAAAGCTGACTAGGTTTCTCCGATGTCTAGCAACATGTGCAGGTAAGCGGCTTGGATGCAGCAGGGTTGCATGGTTCCTCAGAAAACGGTGGGGTTGGGGGTGCAGCTCAGTGGTTGAGTGCTGGCTTAGCATGCACAATGATTGCCCATGGGTTTGATTTCCGGTCCCACATATGTGCACGTGCATACAGACACCCACCCCACCCCACGATGGCTCGCCAACCACACAGCTCTTGTACCAACTAAGAGCGGTACCTATGCAGCCAGGCCGAGCCCAGGGCAGTCTGCAGGAAGGCATCGGGTCTCAAGACCACAGACTGCCGGGGATGGTGTCCTAAGGCGGGCAGCGGAAACAGCTGCTGGAAAGTGTGCACCACAGACTCAAGGTTGTGCAGCCAGCCAGCAGAAAAAGGTGAGATGAGAGCTCAGGTTTCCCAGTTCCTTGGCTTCTGTGTTTTCTTCCACCTGAGGATCTTTCCACACCTGCACTGCCACTGAAGAGTTAGCAGGAAAAGTCCCCAGACAAGGCTAGATAACATCACAACCTTCCTGCAGAAAGCCCCTTCTCCACTCTCCAGTGAGCATTAAATCAAATATTCCTTGCTGCATTACTTTTCAAGCTTGATGTTTCTAAATTCAAAGACATCTATAAATAATACATACTCATTTATATGTGCATTTAAAGGATTAAAAAAACCAAAGACACCTGTAGATTCCTATGAGTACTAGTAGTCTGCTCCCAATTCAGTGGAAGCAAATGGCTGATGAGCGAGGTTCCCTCTACTCTACCTCGGCCCCTCCCCAGCAAGGAGGGGCTCTCTATTCTCTGCTTCTTCCCACGGTCACATTTAGCCATCTGCTTTTTTTATATGTGGGACTGTGTATTTTTTCCTCCTCAGTTTTATAGGAAACATTTAGCAATGAAGTAGCAAATAAAAATACCACATACCATCTAGAATTCATATAAAACCATACTTGGCTTCAGTGCATCTAAAGGTTGATAAAATGAAACACATAGATGCTTCTGAAAGGCCTATTTATATTTTATTACACATTACACACATCGTACTCCATTGAGAAAATTTAGAAGTTGATGTGGCGCTTTCTGTCACAAGGAGGCCTGTCGAAGATTACCGCATCCAGAGAGCATCTTCCCGTTGGGACACTGCGCACTTCTGGCAGTCACCACAAGGGACAGAAATGGCTCAAGTAGTCAGCTCTCCTATTAGTCTTTGGAAGAAGGGGAACATCTCTCCCCCTAAATAGTGTATACTTGGCATTACCTAGCAACACCTTCCATTTCTGGTCTCCATTCCAAACTAATGCCTGGGACAGAGACGCCTGTCCTGAGTCAAACAGGCATGTGAGCTGGAAGCAGGCCCAGTTGGCCTCTCTCCCATTTTATGACCCACCTCCATACAATTTGCTGGTCAGACTGACTGTGGTAGATGCTGGGAGAGCACTGGGCTAGGAGGACCAGGAAGACATTATGCTGGTCCAATCTGGGCACTGGGGGATCAGAGAGCTTGGAAGACCAACAGGGAGCTACTCAGAGGGACACATGCCCTGAAACAAGGGTTTAGATTGCAATTGTCTCTTCAGTAATTAATTCAGGAAGTACCACAAGAAAATGGGGACCTAAGGAAGTAATGGTGAATAACTAAGCAAATGACCACTGTGGGCAAGCTGGACTTAGTCTGGCAATGGACCCTCTAAAAGGTTATGGGGGGCATCCCAGACCTGTCCACCAAGACATGAGGAAGCCAGGATACTTCTCACTGTGTTCCATCTATGACCAGCGCACAGTGCTCCACCCCCCAGCCCTGCTTTGAGGATGAGTTAAACACCCTCATGCAGAGACAGGCAGGAAGTGGGAACTGCTAGCAAGCAACCTCTCCTTATGTGTGGGAGGGGCGGGGGGAGGCGCACTGCTTGCCACAGGAGCAGGCCTTGAGTATGCCCATCCCCTCGGCAGAGGCCATGTCAAATGTGTTTATAATGGGATCATCTGGGATCTGTCGGCAGAGCAGCAACCATGTATGAAAAATAGCATTGAGGAGCAAATTAAGTGGTCTGTCTGCAAGCAGCCTGTTTAGATGAGGAAGGGCTGCTGTTGACAAATCTATTAAAATTATACATAAATTATCTAAGAGTACATGGATACACGTCCAGAACGAGGGCATTGATCTTGGGCATTTTACATATGGCTTAGATTAATTCATCTCGCCTCACTTGAATGGAGTCGTGATGCTTAAGAAAAGAGGTGGGGAAAATAAATTATGCCTGCCACCTTCCAGACTCAAAGAAACATTGTGAATTTTCATTTCTCAAGATGATGACTTCAAATACCAAGACTTCAGGGTATTGCCAAGGTCCTGCACAAATAGGTGTGTATCCTCTAGATGGCTCCAGAGAAAGGGGAGAGTGGGGGCGCCAGGTGGACTCTTGTCAGGCAGAACTGGGAAATGGATGTGAGATAAGTACCTCATTTGGAGAGTTATCTTAGATGCTCCAGAAGGGCATTAGGGACGTAAGGTAAGAAGAGAAGGAGCCCATGGAATTGCCCTAGCTGAGCACATTATAGTGTGGGCAAGCGAGCTAATCCCACAGGGAGCCTCTGAGAGCAACGGAAGAGTACGTCTTCCTGTTGTCTCATCCCAGAGGCCAGGGAGTTGGAACAGTTTGCTCATCTTCTATTTGTCCTTGGCTGAGGGTTACAGGGAGGGAGTGAACTCCTTGGCCCTCCATGTCTGCCCCCACACAGTCAGCAAAGGGTTCAAGGACTCTGGGGACAGAGCCTCCGAATGCCATGTGCTGGGGATTCACAACCTCTGGTGGCTTGGATGGGATTCGATTCAAAAGTCTAACTAAAACAGACTACTCCCTCACCCCCATGTAATCATGGAATAATATTATAATTATTTTGTATGAAAATGACATCATTTCTCTGATGGAGGCACCGGCTTTGAACCTCCCAGGGCTTTACCCACTACGGTGCTTTTCAAAGTCGAGGTAGCAGCTTCCAATTATCTGAAAAACATTTAAAACAGCAAATGACACAATACATAGTGTGATCCAGATGGAGAGAATGCACATTTTTCAGGACAGGCACCCTGATTAGTGACTGTGATTGTTAAACACATTTCAGGTAATATAGTGATAATGGACATTAACAGTAGCAATAGCGCTGAAGTGCTGAAATATAATAATTTCTGATTATATTACTATTTCTTTTTGTGGAGCCCAGTGCATATTTCCAAATGACTCTGAGCTCATTAAAGGACACAAAAGCCCAGTGGTGTGTCCACAGAAACGGGGTCACAAGGGGCTTAAAGTTCCTGATACTTGGAATGGAGGAAAGATAGACCCAAGTGCTTAGGGGGCCTAGCCGAACCAGCCTGGTCTCTGTCCTCTGGCTTCCTTGGCGACCTATTTTACAGGCATCTGGGACCAAGGGGCCACTAAAAAAATGCATCGGTGTGTCATATAACAAGCTAATGTGCTCTAAGTGGGAATTCTGCATATTAACATTTTTTGTCTATGTCCAAATACATAGTCATCTTTCTCCCATCCCTTATTATTCCTCAAAAAAGTATGATGCCTTTTACTTAATAGGGCCAATTATATCAATTAACAGAATGTATAAAAGTAGAAAGGACCCATTAATTAATTTGACATAGCCATAGTAATTAGTCTTGGTATTATACTCACCATTTTAGTATAGCTAGATACATTTTATTTATTTATTTATTACATTATAATGGGTTACACAAGGCCATTTTCATACAAGTATATAATTTACTTTATACTAATTTTTTGAGATTTATTCTTATTTATGTGTGTATGTCTCTATGGGTGTATGCACATATGTGTGCCAACAGAGAAATACAGGACAGATGCTGGATCTGATGGCATCACAGGAGGCTTGTAGCCACCCGTCCTGGGTTCCTGGGTGCAGGAAACTGAACTCCAATCCTCTGGAAGAGCAGCAGGGATGCTGAGTCATCTCTCCACCCCCATACACAAACCTTCAAAGACCTTTTGAAAAGCAACCCAACCAGGGGTTAATTGCTGAAAGAGACCTCAAATATTCATCTATAAGAACCCCCTCCCCACTCTTGCTCCCTCCTCCCT
>LOJH01041430.1:0-14401 GCA_001685095.1 Ellobius talpinus
TCCCCTCCCCTTCTACCCTCTCCCATAATCCCCATGCTCCCAATTTACTCAGGAGGTCCTGCCTGTTTCTACTTCCCATGTAGATTAGATCCATATATGTCTCTCTTTATTGTCTCGGTTCTCTGGGATTGTGAATTGTAGGCTGTTTTTTTCTTTGTTTTGTGTCTAAAACCCACTTATGGGTGAGTACATATGATATTTGTCTTTCTGGGTCTGGGTTACGTCATTCAATATGAAGTTTTATAGCTTCATCCATTTGCCTGCAAATTTCAAGATGTCATTTTTTTTCTGTTGTGTAGTACTCCATTGTGTAAATGTACCACATTTTCCTTATCCATTCTTCTTTCAAGGGGCATTTAGATTGTTTCCAAGTCCTGGCTACGACAAATAATGGTACTTTGAACATATATATTTCTTGTGTTATTCATCATCATATCTTCATCTATATTTACATTTTATTTCCTCTATATTATTTGAATGTATAGAAATCCAATTAATTCTCTCCTGGCACTGATCAAGTACCATAATTTCTCCATCTTTTTTATTTACGATTTTTTATGAAGGAAGAGTCATTTTTATTTAATTTCATGTCATATTTTATAACAGTCTCATTTATTCACAATCAGAACAAATAGAATGTAAGATACAAAATTATAACCAACAAAAATATAAACAAGGACAGCTATATAGGATACCATCTATTTAATTTTGATTTAATTGTATTTATTCATTTTACATACAAGCCATAGTTTCCCCTCCTTCCCTTTCTCCCCCTCTCCGCATGTCCCCCCAACACATCCCCATCCACTCTTCAGAAAGAGTAAGGCCTCCTATGATGACTCAACAAAGCCTGGAACATTCAGTTGAGGGAGGACTAAGCCCCTTCCCCTCACATCAAGACTGAGTAAAGCATCCCATCATATGGAATGGGCTTCAAAAAGTCAACTCATTCACTAAGGATAAACCCTGCCCTCACTGCCAGGGGTCCCATAAACAGACCAGGCTACAATACTGTCACCCACATGCAGAGGGCCTGGTTCAGTACCATGAAGGATTCCCAACAGTCTCTCTGGAGTCAGTAAGCTTCCCCAAGTTTGAGTCAATTGTGTCTGTCATTTTCCCTATCTTGATCCACCATTGCTCATATAATTCCTCCTCTTCCCTCTCTTTGACTGGCCTTCTATAGCTCAGCCTGGTGTTTCAATGTAGATCTCTCCATCTGCTTCCATCAGTTACTAGATGAAGGTTCTATGATTACAGTTAGGGTAGTCACCAATCTGATTACAGGGGAAGACCAGTTTAGGCGCCCTCTCCATTATTGCTAGGGGTCTTAGCTGGGGTCATCCTTGTGGACTCCTGGGAAGTTCCCTAGCATCAGGTTTCTCCCTAGCTGAACAATGACCCACTCCATAGAAAACCTCTTTCTTTGCTCTCCCACCCTGTCCCTTCCCCAACTAGACCATGCTGTTCCCTCATGTTCTCATTCACCATTCTCTCCACCCCAATTTTACCCAGGAGATCTCATCTATTTCCCTTTCCCAGAGTGATCTATGTGTTACCTCTTAGGATCCTCCTTGTTACCTAGCTTCCTTACCTACCAACTGTGGATTGTGGTCTGGTTATCCTTTGCTTTACGTCATAATATCCATTTATGAGTGAGTACATGTCATGTTTTTCTTTCTGGATCTGGGTTACCTCATTCATAATAGTAATTTCTAGTTCTATCAATTTGCCTGCAAATTTCATGTTACTGTTTTTTGCAGCTGAGTAAGACTCCATTGTGTAAATGTACAACATTTTCTTCATCCATTCTTTGGTTGGGGATCATCTAGGTTAAGATGAAGATTTTTGAAAATTTTAAATTATTATTTTTAACATTTATTTTATTAGAATTTCATACATGAATACTGTATTTACACCATTTCAACCCCACTCTTTCCTCTTCTAAATCCTTCTGCATCCACTATTCCTTCTTCCCCATCTTTTATGAAATACTGATTTGGTCTATCTGGTTCAAGTCTTGTTCATGTAACAACTTCTGTGACTTCACGTTTTACCTATATATGTGTACATATTTGCATGTGTACTTTTGAGTGTATGTGTGTGTGCCTTTGTGTTTGAATGTGTATGTGAGAGAGAAAGAGAAAGAGAGAGAAAGAGATTCTTGTTTGTCAGCTTGACTATATCTTGAATGAACTACAACCCAGAAATGAAGGACACACCTGTGATAGGATCTTGAGGTAGGAAGACAACATGCCTTTGATCCAGATCCTGAAGTTGGAAGATAAAGACTTTTGATCTGAATCTTGAGGCAGGATGACTAATGTCTTCAAACTAGATCTTGAGGCAAGGAGGCACATCTTGATATGGCGCACACACCCTGAAAGCCTATATAAAGACAAGGGAAGAAAGAAGGGCTTGTTCATTCTTTGTTTATTTGGCCTTGCTTTGCTAGCCCACCCATTCCTTCACTGGCACTGAAGCCTTTGTCTCTTGGATTCTAACATATATAGAAGACCAGCTTAGATACCCAGTCTTGTGGGACTAAGCAATTATTGGATTCTTGGATTTACCTTTTACAGTTAGCCATTATTGGACTGCAGCCTATATGTTGTTCCAATAAAAACCAATGTTTATCTATCTATTGTCTATATCTCTATATCTCTATCTATATATCTATATTTATATATCTGTATATGTATCTATCCATAGACCCATTGTATAAGTTCGGTGACTTTAGAGAACCCTGACTAACAGAGAGAGAGAGAGGAGATAGAGAGAGAAAGAGAGACAGAGAGAGAGGAAAGAGAGAGAATAAGTCATGGAAATAGAAGGGAACTCTCAGATGGAAGGGAAAGAATTTTATTTTAGAGAGAAGTACATTTATTTAATCATAGTAATGTTTTTTTGTTTTTTTCTCATGAGTATGACATTAGCAAATAGCTTCACTTTACCTTAGGCTCATTGCAAACCACCATGTACCCCATGCTACATTGAGGAGAGCATCCATCTGTGTAGGCAGTATCTTCAATGAGGAGAGAGTTGCCATCCTAGAGCCACAGTGGTGATGGGTGTGGAGACAGAATGGTATAAGCATATCATCTGTAATGTAGTGTCAACATTACTTTTGGAACTAGTCTTCAGTATATTCCTCTGGGTTGGCCTTAGCCTGGTCAGTGGGATAATGCGCTAGTGGCTCAGGTTGTGTTTCTCTTTGCCTTCTTCATCAGTGTCATCTTCTTCTTATTTGTTGGTATCATGGCTGTAACTGACTACTTCAGGTAGGATCTATTGTTTGTGCCCACTCACTTCACCTGGGCACCCACTGTATTTTCAAATTTGGTCACACACTTTCCTAAGACTAGGTTTCCTGGAGATGTAGGGGCTGTCATCAGGCTTCCTAATCCAGAATGTCAGGGCTATGGACTGCAGCAGCAGGATCACCAGTAGTACCCTCTGTGTATAGTTCTGTGTGGGATCTGTGATTCTTGAAAGAGGCTTGCAATCTGTTTTCTTTCAATAGATATTTGACCTTAACAATCTTACACAGGACTGTGTAGAAGATGTTGCACCAGAACATTGCATTGGCCTTGCCAGTTGTACAGGGGCCATACAATTTTGTTTGATAAAAAGGATAAATTTTGCTCTGTGATTGTATTCACCTATGTGTCTTCTGGTTATTCACTATCTTGTGCTTGTACCTTGAACACACTTCCTGAGTTAGCCTGATAAGTTGATGGAACTCTGTGAAAAGTTCTGAAATCTAGGAATCAGCAAAATGAGAGGCATAGGGTAGCCCTGTGAAATGCATTGAGTGTGGGACAATAACAGGATGCTGCACTGGTAACTATCAGGGAAGGACCAAGTGTATCCTGGGAACATGTATCCACATGATAGTATCACACTTTTGTGTAAAGATTCAGGATTCATTGAAGAAGAGTTCTTATGAGAAAAGACTAGATTCCTGTCATTGCAAAGGTACAAAGAGGTAGGGGTATAGAGAGAAGAGCAGAAGAATATACTCAATGAATTTTGTTTGAAAATATCATAATGAAACCCAATAATTTTATGCTAGCTAAAATAGATAATAAATAAGCAAGTAGTAAGGATCAGTGTAACAAAAGGAATGGGGCAAAATGGGGAGGCACTGACAGTGGGAGAAAATGGGTCATGAGTCAGTCTATATTATATGCATATATAAGTATATTATAATAATATTTAGTATAATTGAAATAAGCTAATAATGTAAAATAAGTAAATATCTTGGCTTAAACATATGCTACCTTTTGATCTTTGTTAAATTTCTTTTAATTTCTATGAGCCTCAATTTCATAATAGCTAAAAAAGGAACTACCTTATGTAATTGCTCTGTTGATTCAATAAGACAAGGTGCATATACACATATAACCTTTGAGTATAGTAGGTGTAACAGAAGATGTTTTAGTTTTACAGATATATGCCTTTGAGTCTCTAATAGATACTGAATGTTCTATTTCTTCTAGTATAATGCATCAGACATTCACAAGTCCAGATGTGTGTGTGTGTGCATGTTCACCTTTTAATGAAACATACTGTCATACTCTTCATCCTTGTTTCTTCAGAGGATTCCATGGAAATATCTAGGTAATTTTTCCACAATTTCTCCCAACAAGAACTTAGAAATGAGTATATGAAGATCTGGAGGATGAAAAAATGCAACTGACATCCACTGTGATGAATTCATTGTCATTTTTCTTTCCACGTGATATATTCTTATTAAGCTAATTTTGTATGACTGACCCTCTCTTCTTTTAGAGTGACATAATTTTTTCATAAAAGATTCTTTTATATTTTACATTAAAAACAAATGTCTCTGCTAGGCTTGTCACATCTTTAATAAAGTTTACACCTTAATGATGAACAGAAATTCAAAGAAAATAGATATTTGTACTTTGAGAAAGTTAAGTCTCTTTCAATATCCATTACAGTTTTTCTTTTAAAATAATTTTTATTACTTTTTTGAGAAATTTGTACAATTTGTGTTGATCATATTCATCCTCTTTCTGCCATAGCTTCCCAGATCCAGCTACCTATCCTTTTCAGCCCAATTTTGTGTCTAGTTTTTCATTCATCAAGGTCAATTTGTGCCACCCAAATATCTTTGCAGATGTGGCTTTTGACTGGAGTGTGGTTGACATATCAGGAGTTACACTCTGAGAGAATACTGATTATTCATTTCCCAGCATCTAACAATAATCAATATCTCCTTGGCAAAGGCTAGAAAATCATGCTCAAACCCTTGCTCCATACTAGAATTTGGTTTGCATTGGGCTTGACATGAATCTTGCTTTCATGAAATTCTTGAAGTTGATATGTACAGTTTCTCTGCTGGGTCCAGAAGATACTCTTTCCACCACCTCTGATGCTTTTTTTCCACAGTAATGTCTGAATATTTTGAGTCAGGGGGTGCTAAAGTGTATGTTTCCTTTATGACTGAACGTTCTGCTTCCTTTATGCTCTGTACCTTGGCCAACTGTAGATCTCTGTGTTAAACACCATTTATTACAAACAGAATATCCTCTAATAAGAGGTGAGAAGTGTATTAATCTTGTGGTATAAGTCATGTAGAGCTCGTTTAATATTATTTCCACTACAAGAATAAGAGAAGCAGCATCTTCACTAGGACCTGTGCCCTGCCTAGGATCACAGCCTAATAATGATAGTCAGAAAATAGTTATTTCCATGACCTTTATGCCATTTTGACATCAGGGGCACATCAAGTGAGCCCTGACACAATTGTAGCTCACAGGGTTCACAAATGAGTATGAATGATGCTTCATTTTCTTTCACAGGAACATTAATATCATCTTTGAGATTTAGTAAAGCTGGCATGAAAGGATGTAGTTTCCAGGTCAGTATGAACTTGATTTGTCAATGTTCTATGACTTCAGTATTTGATCTCTTCATCAACAGGGTCTCAATGTCAAATTATGGGGAGAACCAGGAGCGCTGTCATTAGCATGAAATGTTTAGGGGTCTTTTCAATCTCACTGGATGACAACTCCAAAACACGCAATCCATGGAAGAGTCTGAGTTTTTGATTTGTTAGACTCTACTGTTAAGTATGGAATTGAGGGTAACTTCATTCTAGCTCTTTTTAAAGATGTGTATAGATGTAGTTTAGGACATTTCAACAGTTGTTGTAGTTCATATTTCCATGAGATTGCTTGAAAAATCATTAGTGTTATTTATCCCCCATTCCCTTTTCTACTACACCCTCCACTTCTCAAACACAATTTAATCTTTCATGTTCAATAACTTCCTATAAAACCATTATACCAGCAATTTCTATCCTTTCTCCATTGAAAGAATCTCCCAGTGACCATTAGTAATGTTCTGACTTCTTTGAAAATTTCAAATGAAATGAATACTACTGGCTTCTTGAGCCTTCTTATTTCCCAGGGAAAGGTGAGTGCACTATCCACTCATTCCAACAGCCCCACCATGAAGGACAATCAGATCTGCAGTTCCACAAAGCAGGAAAATCAGATGTGATAGGGAGTCGAGTCAAAGCCAGAATTCAGTTTTTTACTGTGAGCATCAGCTTATGTTTGGGTACATACAGAGTGAGAGGCAGCCAAACCCTTCCTCTGGCTGGAGGGGCATTTACCTAATTTTTTCTATCTCATCCTCACTCAAACCATGCCAGGCTTTTCTCTGTCCTACAGGCCTTGAAGTCTGAGCCCTGAACTCGAGCCAGGCTTTTTCTGTCCTATAGGCCTTGAGGTAAAGGCCCTGAGATAATTTTGTCTCAACATCTTCCCATTTTGTTTTATATCTCACTCTTTACCCCAATCACCAGGTCAGAATAGCCCACAAGGGAGAGAGTATGGATCAGGGTCACCCCTATCCACAATTTTGGCCTGGATACCCTCAAATTGAGAGTTCATCTGTGGGGTGAGATGTATTGAGCCTATAATAATATACTCTAAGGGCCATGTACCAGTTGTATCTGGTTTTGGAATGCTTGTTTCAGCCTTTGGAAAATGCATGGGCCAAAAAGACAGAAAAATAAACCAATAGTCATTGGCCCAATTAAGGAAGAGATGAGTGTGGTAAGCCATGGGGACCAATTAGATCAAATCTCATAGGGTGTCTTTGACTTAAATGCATCAATATCTTTTCTTAACTTATCCAAGCCTTTTCAATTTTGTAAGGTTACCATTGCTAAGAGATTCAAAGACTTTTGTAAATAACATAATGCAGTCTCTGTCTTTTCTAATTATGTCCAGCCCAGTCTGCTCATATCCCCAGGAAGAACAATAGTAATACGGACCCCCCGCAGCAGTTTCTAATAGCAGAGGCAGTCCGGTTGCTTCCTGGGCATACATAAAATGGTATCTGCAGGAGGGCATGTCTCCTAAGAACATGAAAACACCCAGGCTCATCAGAGTAAGATGCATGGGATAAGGTAGGCTGCACCCCCAAGAACCTCCATATTCTGGTCTCCCTTCTATCCCCTGAATCCAGTCTCCCATGACTCAGCTCCCATGTGCCAAATCACAGAGGTCAAACATCAATCAGGTCAGTCCACTGTGTCCAGGGTGTCATGAGAAGTCTGGTTTAGGATCCCTCCAGTGCCAGCACTTGACAAAATCCATGACACCTTCTGTGGTTGGTGGGGGCTTGCTGCCTGGACCTTGGTCTCTGTGAGAAGAATGAACATGATTGTCATCAGGAGGGCCATCTGAAGTGGATAAACAGGCAACACTCTCCTCAAAGATAAATTTACATTGGACAGTGGTTATTATTCTTTTCTTGTGTTTGAATTTAAGGTTTGTAAACCATAACCTCTTTCATTCTTTACTGGTAATCTTGGTCTTCCCCATTGTTCTGAGGGGAGGGGAGAAATTTTAAGTTATGAGTGGGTAGTGTAGGCATGTTTCCTCTGTTTGGGAAGGCACAGCCATATCCTTGGCCTTGTGTCAACAAGGGATCTGGGCCCCTTCATTGGTTAGTGAGAGGATCCTTCCACCTAACCTTTATGCAGGGCCTCATTGGTAGGGATCCCCAATGCTTCTGGAATCTATTTTGTTCATCTGATTTTTGAAAATTTAAACTATTGGTGGTTAATAATGCTTTTTGCAGTTGTAGATGGGGAGAGATTTATCCCCTTTTTGTTTTATAAGAACCTCTTTGAGATTGGTGATGTCTTTCAACAATTGCTTGACCCTGAGGATTGTTTGGGATCCTGGTGGCATGGGATATATTCCATCTCTGCAAGAATTCTTTTAATGTTTTACTCATAAAACAGGGGCCATTTTCAGTCTTGACCTGTTGTAGTCCCAATGTAGCAAAACATTGTAAGAAGTGGCTTTTGGCATGGGTTACCTTTTGCCCTGAGTGGGCTGTAGCCCAGCGTACCTTAGAATGCATGTCTATGTCACAAATATATATTTTAATTTGCCAAATGGAGGGTAATGTGTTACATCTGTTTGCTCGATGATATTGGGTCATAACCCTTTTAAAAGTGTTATGGCCCTTGTAAGACGGTACAGGGATCTGGGGGTCTAGGTATTTGAGTCCTCTCCAGTTGAAATGAGTTAAGTCATGTGTTTGGGTAGCATTTTGTATGGGCAAAGTTGAGACCTCTATGAGACAGACCCCTGAAGCTGCAGCATCTGCAGCAGCATTCTCTTGGGAAATGAGGCCAGGGAGGTTTTGGTGTCCTCTGAGATGTTGAATATATATGGGTTTTTTCTACCTTCTGAGAGTGATCCAAGTTGTATCATCAAGGCCAAAATAGGATTAGCATGCAATCTGATATAGGCATAGGGTAATTGTGGTAGTAGGTTCACTACATAAGAGCTGTCTGAATAGAGATTTCAGGGAGATCTGGGTCCTCTTGCAGGGCAATATATAGGACCATCATTTCCTTATATTGAGCAGATCCTCCACAAGGGAGAATTTTGGTAATCTTTGCCTTGTCCCCCCTCCCTTGCAGAGAAAGCTACAAAGGTGGCGTCATTCTTCCTGCTGTCTGTGCAAACAGTGAATGTTTGGGGCAAGGGCCTAGAAGAAAAGACTAAGGGGGACTCTCAGTGTAGTTCTTGATGTAGTTTCACTCTCTGGGACTCCCCAAAGTGGGTGTTCTGTGTCCCCAGAATTCTCTGCAGGTTGAGGCTCAATCAAGAAAAATGTCTGGCTGCCCATTCTAAATCCTTAATTTTGAATAGAATTATTAATTTAGAGGGATCTTTTCCATAATGTCAGAGGGATGTGTCCCTGATTTTTATAATCATATCAGCTATTTGATCAACTAGAGAGCACACTCTGGGAGTGCCCCCAAGGGTGGTGTGTACCCATTCTAGTGGTTGTGACTGCTGAACAATGGCAACCAGCATGGTCTTTTCCCTAATAATATTCAGCCTTGGATTGAAATGTTAGAATTATATCTCACCAAAGAAGCCTTATAGAGCTCATTGACGAATTCAGTGAGTGCCTGATGACCCTTAGGGGGCAAGGAAATGATCTGATAAGGTTGTATCTTTTTAGAAGATCATACAACACATCTAGTCTCCCAGTCTCTATAGGCAACCAGGGCCTTACCCTGTTCATTTCTCCCAGTATCTTTTGCAACCCCTATAAAGTAAGAGGCTTAGGCAGAATTAATTGTGGTCCATTAACTTTGGCTTGAGTGGGTGTTAATTGGGATCCCAATATATGAAATGAGGGCACCTTTTGTATTTTGTTTGGGGCTATTTTAAAGCCATGTTGTTGGAGGATATCAACAATAGTAGTTACCCAGGGATTCCTGATTCCTTCAAATGACCAATTATTAGATCATCCATATAAACATATAGAAGGGTACTGTCTTTGTCAAAATAGGGAGAGAGAGGATACTATACAAATATTTTTGGCAAAAGGCCAGACTATTGGCCATCATCTGTGGGAGAATAATCCATTCATATCTCTCATCAAGTCAAGAGGAGTTAACTGGAGGAATAGAAAAGGCAAATGTTTTGCAATCCTCCTCATGAAGAGAAATTGAGAAGAAGCAGTTCTTTAGATCACCTACAGTGAGATGATACTGGGAGTGAATTGCTGGGACCCAAGATAAGCCCCTTAAAGGGGTCCCTACTAGCTCCATATGGGCATTGATTGCTCATTGTAACATTCTCCAGGTCCCATTAGGCTTATGTATCACAAACACAGGGCTGTTACAGGGGTTCATAGAGGGACTTATCTTTCCTTCTTTAAGCAGATTTCTGGTTATTTCCTTGAGTATCTTAAGTTTAAGTTCAGGTAATGGCCACTGCTCAACCCGTACCAGCTTACCAGGTGCTCATGTAATGGGGGGAGGGGAGACCCTGGGGGCAGTGGCCTCTACTTTTGTGGGTGAATCTAGGTGTCAGGGTCTTCTGGATGACACCTTGCTCTGTTTTATCATCATAAAAAGCTAAGTGGTCAGTGGTAATAACAGCATCCATTTGTCCTAATAAATCTTGTCCCAGGAGGTTTGCTGACAATGCCGGGAGCATCAGAGGCATGAACTTTCCTTTGTCTCCACCCGGCCCCACCCAAGTTATGGGACTGGCCATTTCTTGAGGCATAGACCTTACTCCAACCCCCATGATAGGCAGTCTGGTTATGAGATCCCAGCTGGTCAGGACCTCTTCTTTTCTGAGGACCGTCCTGTCAGCTCCTGTGTCTATCAGGCATTGGAATCTTTGCCCTCCCCCAGATGTCATAGTCATATTTGGTTGGAACCCCTCTATCATTGGAATGGTCCAGTTAACTGAAGGGGCATCCCTCCTTTCTTTGGTTAAGGGGGGCAGGAAGGCGCCCCTCCATCTAGTTTAAAGGTTGATTTGTTATAGGTTTCCCATTTATATCAAATTTGGTGCAGCAATCTGAGCCCCAATGGTACCCTTTGTGGCAGCAAGGGCAGGGAGACAGAAAGGGTTCCTTCCGCACGTGCGTCTTATTGCCTTTTGTGGGAAATCCCTCTTAAAATGCCCCAGTTGACCACATAAGAATCATTTCCCAGGTGTTTGCTTTTGCTGTCCAGCCTCCAGGGCTTAAGTATTAGAAGACACTAGAGTTTGGGTCTGGGCCTGAAGGGGTACCACAAGAGTCTGGTTGGTATGTGACTGGGTTCTGACATTCTGCGATGTCACAATTCATTGACTCATGGACCCTTCCCTAAGACTAGCATAAGCCATCCTAGTATCTTGGTTCATACCATCCCAGACTAGGAGCTTAGTAAATTGGTCTCTAAGCCCACCAGAAGGCAAATTCCTCTCAAGACCAGTGTGCACATGGACAATAAAGTCCAGAAGCAGCTTGCCTGGTTTTTGCATCATGCCAGCTCTAAGTGATTCAGTGGGTCCTTTCTCTAGCTTGGCCCAGGCCTCCAGGCCTGCTTGTCTAACTTGGTTCTGATGCAGACCTGCAATCCCAGCTTGTTGGACCCCAGTGGAAAAGCCTTCCCCATACCAGTTAGTATTGAATAAGTGATGGGAATTGGGGGGTTGACCACTCTGTTGAACTCTGCCCTAGTGTGACAGGCCTCCTTAAAGAAGGATGTCCATTTAACATATTGGGATTCCCCCAGGGTAGCCTTGGCCACATCATACCAGTCCTTTGGGACAGAAGGATGGTAGGCTACCTCCTGAAGGAGGGTCATGGCCCAAGGGGAGTTGGGGTCATCCTCCACCAGTGCCTTCCTCAATTCTTTCAGGTCCTTAGATTGCCAAGGATACTAGGCTAGGGCACAATTAGGGCCAGGGGCAACAATGACCAGGAAGGCCTGGGGCTTTTAAACCCTAGCTCTATAGGCCTCGGTGTAACTATCCCCTGGAGACTCTGCTCCACGTTTCTCCCAGAAGCTGGTTTATTCATTTCCTCCTGGCAAGGATGGAGCCCCCTTATTTGTCCCATCCCCCTCTCCTATTTTATCCTTTCCAGGGCAGCTGGGAGCATAAAGAGGAGGCCACTCCTTGCCACAGGCAATATTTGCTTTCCTTTTTGTCTTTGTCTCTGCCTTCCATATCCCTTCCCCCTGGGACCACTCTTCAGTAAATTGAGCCCATTTTTTATCTTCTTCACTCTCATCTGACTCCTTCCCTCCTGTTCTTTTGGTTAATTGGTTACTTTTGGATTCTTTAGATCTCCCCCGGTCTTTGACCTCTTCCTGCTCCTCCTTGCCTGTCTCCTCTCCCAAAGCTGTGTTACCCATCATGGGGACCCACTCACCTTGAGACTACTTTGCCTTGGGACTAGTGCCCCACATTGGGTGCAAGTTGCTGGCTTCTTGAGCCTCCTTATTCCCCAGGGAAAGGTGAGTGCATTATTTGCCCATTCCCACAGCCCCACCATGCAGGACAATCAGATCCACAGTCCCATATGCAGGATGATCAGAAGCAATAGGGAGCAGAGTCAAAGCAGGAACTCAGTTTATTACTGTGAGCATCAGCTCATATAGTTTAAGTGACACAGTGTGATGTGGAGGTACCTCCAGACAATGAGAGGCAGCCAAACCCTCCCTCTAGCTGGTGGAACATCTACCTAATTTTTACTGTCTCATTCTCACTCAAACTCAAGCCAGGATTTTCTCTGTCTTACAGGCCTCAAAGTCTGGGCCCTGAACTCGAGCCAGGCTTTTTGCTGTCTTATAGGCCTCAAGGTATAGGCCCTGAGATAATTTTAGCCCAACAGAATACATCTAGAGACTCAAAGCTAATAGCCACAAATGAGACAAAACATGCAAAATTTTCTTTTGAAGTCTTGGTTACCTAACCATGAATAACTGTTTCTGGATCCATTTATTATGCAAAGATATTCTAATATTAGTTTTCTTAAGAGCTGGCAATTTTCTATTAAATAAATATACCATACTTTTGTTATCTATTTATTATAAAATGGGTAACTAGGTGGTTTCCATTCCCTGTCTATTGTGAATACTGCAGCAATGAACAGGGATGGGCAAGTCTATTCTGTAGTAGGATAGAGAATCTTTGGAGTATATGACCAAGATGGTAATAGTAGGATAATGTAATAGAATATTTTCAACTTTTTATTAACATCCATAGTAATTTACATAGTGGTTATATTAATTTATATTCCCACCAGCACTGAGTAAGTTTTCTGATTTACCCAAATCCACATAAGCACGTGTTGTCAGTAGTTCAATCAATACTAACTATTCTGACAGAGATGAGGTGAAATCTCCAAGTAGTCTTAATTTGCATGTACATAATGCCTAAGAACATTGATCATTTTAAAAATATATAATCTGGCCAGTGAGGCAGTTATGTAACCTGCAGATATTCACCTCTCCCTCAATTTCTCTAAATCCAATTCCCCAGTCTCATTCCCAGATCTACAGTAGACTACCTGTCATGACCTCACTTATCCATTAATCTTATTTCCAGTGAATCACACAGATGTTCCTCTTAAAATCTTCCTTCTCTCAACTCATTGTTTTGTTCAAGGCCCTCTATTGCAGTAGATATTTCTCAAGAATATGCTAGTTATTCCAGCCAGATAAGCAAGTAAACTAACTATGGATCTTCACGTCTCTCTACATTTCATCTGGAAACTACAGTGGACACACCTCTCAGGGTCTCAAAAGAAATTATTAGCAGTTAACACATTATCACCACATTTTCCAATAAACCAAAGAGGGCAACAGAAACCAAGGAACAAAACACTAAATATCAGCACTCAAAATTACAGTCTCCTCAAATCCAGATACCTAGATGCCAGCATAAAATGAAAATAATAGCTACTATAAAAAGTCTACACTAGAGCAAAGAAACACTACCACAGTAGACGCTGGGTATTGTGACATAGATAAAGCACAGGTAAAATACCTTAAAATAATCTTACAAATGTGATAACAATCCTTAAATAGAAAATTATTGATACTCTTAAAGAAATCTGTGAAAACACAAACAGTTGAAGAAAATGAATAAAATATTTAAAGAACTGAAAGTGGAACTAGAACCAATAGAGAACACACACATAGAGGAAAGTCTAGAAATGAAAAATTTATGAACTTGCATAGGAATAACTGAGGCAAGCTTCACTAATGGAAAACAAGAAATGGGACATTTAATCTCAGACAATTATGACAGGACAGCAGAAATAAATACATCAGTCAAAAATGTGAACTCATGAGGGGTGAGTGTGTTCCTGACCAGCCGACAGAAGCCCCAGAAAGGGAGCACAGACATTCCTCAACCACCTAAACTTTCTGGTCATGCTGCAGGGGCTTCTCTCCATGGCTATGTCTCTTTCTTCCTATCCCATCCCAGCTTACACCAAGGCAGCTCTTCCCTGCTTTGGGGTCATAAGATCCCAAAGCTCAGCCTGTTTTGGGGCTGGGATGGGGTGGTGAGTGCAACTGGGCAGGAGT
>LOJH01041431.1:0-14114 GCA_001685095.1 Ellobius talpinus
AGGGGTGCTCCTTGAATTTGAGGAATTCTAAATGGCTGTTCAAAAAAACCTGGCTTTTGCACCTTGTAACATCACCTCCTACCCCTGCATTTTAGGATGCTGTTTGTAAGTACTTTCCTCCTGTTCTGAGTAACGTCAACTGGAAAAATGCATAGCTTACATTCTGCGAAGTCACTGTGATCTGAGAATTTGAGGACAGCCCTCATCATCTCATCCTATGACCCTATGAAAATGTATTCCGAAAGAGGATGTCTGATGCCTCAAACATAGAGTCGCTGGGGAAAAATATATAGCATCCAGGTAAATTCAGCTTTCGGACACACAGCAAATGGTTTTTAGTAGGTACATAATCCCTAATCTGTGTCACATGAAAACTGGGACACACCCATACCAGATATGTTTTCACTCTCTCAGTCTGGCTGACTGACATAAATCTGTGGACTTTTCAAAAATGTGATTTTATCTTCTTCTAGGATATCGTAATGTAATTTCATTTAATTTTTAGAATGGTGCTAGAATATGCACATGACCATTTCTGTTACCAGAAAGAAGCAAAACTCATAGAGTTGAAGACCCATATCCTAGATTCCACCTCCCATGAGTGGCAGAGAGATGCATGACAGACAGATCACATGACTCCAAAACCCACCATCCTTCTAACTTCCCCAAGGGGTTTAAAGCGTCTTAGGAACACTTGGCAGCTCACTCATCCCCGTGATGCAAGCTAATGCCTAGAAAGCTGACCTTAAGAGCTCAGAGAGCTCCTCTGAGATTCACAATGTAATTATAGCACTCGGTGTTCAATGCAGACACATGCATCACCATACTAATTAAGCAACTGTCTTAATTACCAGGTTCCCCAGGGAAGCTGCTGTGCCATGGCCAGTATTTCATGAGTAATTCTGAAAACAGACATTATCTCTTCTCTTAGCGGAGAGGGTGATGAAAGCCCCAGACAAAAGGAGGCTGTACGGCGATGACAACAGGGACAGCTCTCAAGGGCTTGCAGCGAAGAGCAATCATACTGGATTATATGTTCCTGAGGAGGATAGATTGGAGCTGCACCATGAAACTTACTGATGTGAGATCCACTGGGCTGAACCTCTGCTGGTGTGTCTCAGAAAACAGAAAGGCAGTCACTCTCTATGACTTGCTCCGCTCATCATCTCGGAAGGACCAGTGAGTTCATTTTTAAAAAGTATATGTATGTGTGTATGTATATATATATATGCATATACATGTGTGTGTATGTATGTATATATATGGGGTGATTGGCTCCAGGTCAAGTGTGTCTTCTTTTAGGGGCCCAAAATCTTTGATCGGAGAGAAAAATAAGTCAATCATGTGGTAGTTCAAGGCTATAGCAGTGTTTTAAGTTTAAATCAACTTCAGATTGTTTGTGGTCTACATCCCACTCACCAGTAATACCACTGTCCCTATTGTTACCCTAAACATCAGGTAATAACTATAACATTGCTTGGTTGTGGGAAATAGCCTTCCAGTTATCCACAGAGATGTGAATTACATAGAAGCTCTGATTAGGTATTGGCAGTTACCACACTGGTTGGTATTGACTGTGATTGTTAATCTTCATAGTGAACCAGGTTTAACCCCCTCCCCAAGAGACTAGCAAGGTACAGGGGCAGCTGTGAGGGTGTTCACCCCGAGAATTCACTGAGGTGCGAGAGCCATCTAGGGTGAATGCAAGTGATCGCTTCCCATGACCTAGGTGCCCATGATCTAGGTGCAAAGTAGAAAAGGAAGGAACGCAGTTGAGTGCTGTCCGGCCCTTTCCTCTGCTACCTGGCTTATCACTGCTCTGTCCTACCACACGCTCCTCACCACGAACAACTGAGCCCCCTGAAACTGTAATCCAACACATCTGCCAGGTATCTTGTCATGGCAACCAGAAAGGGATTTAGTTCCCCTAAATCAAGAATCACAATGGGCATCACATATCTGTCAGGCTCCGTACAGCTTTCCTGAGATCTCATCCAATGCTTGCTGTGGGTGAGAGCTAAACAAATTCAACTTCTTTCCACTCCCTTTCTCGTCTACAGGGAGAGGATATGATATTCCTAATCCCAAATACTGCATCATAGCCACTATCCTGCATCGCCTTTCCATAGGGCTGAAGAACAGAATCCTAACAGACAAAGCTAATGGTTAAAAATGAAGGTGATTAGTGTATACACATGCTAGGGATGGTAAGCACTTTCTCTACTATTAAAAAACACCCACAGGAATTCCTTTGTTTGTGTTTTTTTAACTTGTATCATTAACCAGAACTTGAAAATATAAACACCCCTCATTCATACTTGAGTATCTGACATAAACATTTGGAGAGCTCCTCTTTGCATCGCTGCAGGGGTACTGGTTTAAAACCTTTGTCTGTGTAGAGCCTGATGACTATTTTGCCTCATAAAGAGAGACTTTCCATCCTTTCCCATGCTGTGCTAGACTTTGGAGTTACTTTAAAAGAGTATGAGCGTCTATCGTCACCACTAATTGCTACTTACTAAGGAATCACACAGAGTTGTACACACCAGAGACACACTTGAGAGAACTCAGGCTTCTAGAGGAGAGAGAAAGCAGGGACTTGAATTAGCTTCTTTTCATGCATGTGAAGATGCTTGTCTGCCTTGCCCTGGATCTGCAGTCTGCCCTTTGCGCTGCTTTCTGCTCTGCGCTTCTCTTTGTGTTGCTTGGTTAGTGAATCATAACATTTTCATATATTTCATATATTACATAACAGCCTGAACAGGGCACTTATTTCATTTCTCGGAACGACTGATTTCTAGCATTTTAATTTTTTATTTTGTCTCTGTGGGTCTGATCTGCTTGCCTCAAGCCCATTTCGTTGTCCTTTTCAGCCTTCTTGGCTTAAATGTCAATCCTTAGCATTTGGGCTGAGACTATCAAGCTTTGTGAGCTCCGAGTTCTAGTTGTCTTCCACATACTATCTGGATTTTCCTAATTTTCTAGATAAGCTAAGAATATGTAGCATGTATTTTATTAGTGCCCACCATGTATGAAGAAATAACTTAGGAGTATCAACCCAGGTCTCCTGATCATTAATGTGGAAATTTTACTGAAGTGTTATGACATGATGGTGATGTTTTGGTGTTTGTAATTTACCATAGTGTACTCGCTGACTTAATAAACAGCCGTGGTTTTAGATGAGCCATTGAGGGCTGGGGAGATGGCTCAGCCGTTAAAGGCTAGGCTCACAACCAAATATATAGATGAGTCATTAACAAAGCATGGTCTTCCTTATTGAGTGTCTGATAAATTTCCATCAGTTCTGCTTTTTAAACTAGACTCTTTTACTCATTTATTAATTAAAGTGTTTCAGTTTTTCTTTTCTTTTTCTTTCTTTTCTCCCTCCTCCACCTTGCCCCTTCTTTGTCCTCTTCTTTCTCTTTCTCCTCCTACTCTTCCTCTGCTTCCTTCTTTTTTTCTGACAAGCTGGCCTCAAACTCACTAAAAGCTGACCTCGAGTGTCCCTGTAACCACCCAGGTGCTGGGATTAGAGACACATGCCATCACAGCCAGGATATTTAGATGTGGTGCTTTTTGTGCTTAACTTTGTCTACTTTGAAATAACGGCATGAAGATAAGATGGACACTCTAATTAGTGTCCATGTTCCTCTTCCTCTAGGTAATAGCGAGTAGTTGCTAGCTGCAAGCAGCAATGCTTTCTTGTCTCCCTCCTCAAGGTTTGGGGATACATGTCCTTTGTTTGTTCTCCATCCCTATCTTGGCTCTCACTGTGCTCCACCCACATCTTGGTTCTCACTGTGCTCTACCCACATCTTGGTTCTCACTGTGTCCACTCACATCTTGGGTCACATCATGCTCCATTCACATCTTGGTCCCATTAATATCTTAGGTCACATATGCTCCATTCTCATCTTGAGTCACATTGTGCTCCATTCACATCTTAGGTCACATTGTGCTCCATTCACATCTTGGGTCACGTTGTGCTCCATTCACATCTTAGGTCACGTTGTGCTCCATTTCACATCTTGGGTTACGTTGTGCTCCATTCACATCTTGGGTCACGTTGTGCTCCATTCACATCTTGGGTCACACTGTGCTCCACCCACATCTTGGTCCTCATCGTGCTCCACTCACATCCTGGTTTCTCTGACATGCTCTGTTGGTGATGAAGACTTGACTTGTCACCCTTGTCTTGTCTGTTGGTGATGTAGGGGTGAGCGTGATCTGCTCCAGTTTCCGTGTCAAGTCTTCTCCATCCTCAGGGACACAGATACAGCCTGAATTTTCCCCCTGGGATGTTCCTCTGTCCTAGTCATAAAATCATGTGCATTAACTGCTTCCATGTCTTCACTCTCTCTAGTCTTTTCTTGGTTTGGTCAAATTCATTTTCTAGCATTTTCATGAAAAGAGGATCATCAGGAACATTTGCTGAGCTTCTTTTATGTTCAGAATTGTCAGTGCACCTGAGGAGCTGGCTCTGTCAGTAAAATCCTTGCCTGGCAAGCAAAAGGACCTGAGTTCAGGTTCCCTAGCACTCATGTGAAAAGCCTTGGGTGGCTCCCGTATCTGCAGCACTAGAGTGGATAAGACAAGTAACTCCGTGGCCAGCCTCCGTTTTAAGGAGCTTCAAGTGCAGCCGAAGACACCCTGTCTCAAAAGTAATTGGGTAGAGATATTGAGCAAAGACATCCCATGTCACACTCAGGTCTCCCTATGCACGCACATTCATGTACATGTGCAGGACATACAGACTAACACAAGTAACACGCGTGTGCATGCACACATATACACACACATACCATTTTCAGTGAACTGTACACCTGAACACATGAAATATTAGCTTGACACAAAATTGTTGACTTACACACTCCTTTCTCAAGGGTCCTGTGGGTATCCACCCTAATCGTCTCCACGGGCTACTTAGGATAAACCAGACATATAACTACCTTGTGTATATTTTCCTTTGTAAATTACCTTTATCTTTTAAAAAATATTTTACTTACTCTTTCATGCATGCATACAATGTTTTACATCATATCATCCTTTACCCCCACACCGCCACTAGACCTCACAAGACATTTGTCCCCACTTCCTGTTCTCTTTTTTCCAGCTCTTACCTTGGTTGTCAAACAAATCTTGTGTTTTATTGAGACCACTGCTGTCACTGGAATATATGGCAGAATTAGATGACTCCATTTTGTTAACTGTCCCCTGGCATATTCCATAGCCTTTCCTATTTATGTTCGTGTTTTTTTATATGGCAGGAAATATGTTTAGTTATTGATGCAAGTATTTGTTTTCCAGGGCTGGAGAGATAGCTCAGTGGTTAAGAAGACTAATGTTGCCCTTCCGGAGGACCTGGGTTCAATTCCCAGCAACCACATGGTGACTCACAGCTGTCTATAACTCCAGTTCCAGAGGATCTGACTCCCTCTTCTGGCCTGTGCCTGAGGTATACGGACATACATTTAGGCAAACACTCCTAAACATAAAAATAATTGTTAAAAAATACTTGTTTCATTAGTAGCTTGGCATTCCTCTTCCTGAAATAACAGGAACATTGAATAGCTTTGTAAAGGTGTTATGTAGTTTGTCTAACACCCTCTAACCATTTTAAACTTTTCCCATTTTGTAATTGATTTCTCATTTCTGACTCCTATGTCTTCACTGCGACTTCCTCTAGGTTTCTTATGTCTTTTACTTTTGTCTTGGTTTCAGTGATGGTTATGTTCCTCCTCAAGCTTTCTCCTGAAGTGTGTTGGTCCATATTTTATATCCTTGTGTTAAATGAGTTGTTTACTGTTTCTATTCTCTCATTCTGGCTTCATGACTTTTCTTTAAAAGATAATCACTCCTTAGGGGTTAAAATAGTTACATCATGGGTCTGAAGAGATGACTCAACAGTTAAAAACATGTGCTACTCTTCCAGGGGACCCAAGTTCAATTCCCAGCACTTCTGTCAGGCTGCAGCTCACGACTTCCTGTAACCCTAGCTCCGGGAAACCGGGTGCTCTTCCTGGCTTCCTCATTCACCTGCAACCACACACACATATACAACATTATAATCGTCATTATTGCTTCTCATATACAACATTATAATCGTCATTATTGCTTCCCATCTCCTTTTTGTTCCTTTTGAGTCTGTATATTGACATTGGTTTATCTCATTTAAATTACTTACTGTAGAGGAACAAGTTATATTTTAGAAAGAAGATATTTCTAAAATGCTTTAGTAGAAATGATCCCAGATCATGCTCTCAAATAGCAGCTTTCCATAGTCCAAAACTCTGAGTGTTGCGTGCCCAGCTAACATGGCTGACATTCTTCCCTAAATCTCCCTGCTTCCTTGGTCTCTTCTACCCAGATTGGGGAAGGGTTACAAAATCTATTTTTTGACCCCAATCCAAATACTTTCCACACATAATATTACAAATAAGGGGTTCAGGTTTTGCACATCAGCATTTGGCCCTTCTTTCTGGAAGTGTGTTTGTGTTGTTTCTTTCTGGGTTCAGCCATTACTGAAGTCCTATGCTGACACCTCTCCCTGTTTTCTGTCTGGGGACTCAAAAGCAGCTAGTGTCAGAAACCCAATGCTTTGCCCAGTCCTGAGAAGCATTTTGAAGTGTAGGAATATATTTGTCTCCCAGGTTCCTTGTGCATGTGTCTAAGTTCTTGCTTACTTGCTTGCCTGAGTTTCCTGCCCTCCAAAATACTTAGTGATGGTCAGTTAGCAATTGATGGTCCAGAAATGTATGGCTACAGGCTAGCATAAAGAATGGCTAAATTAGTGGATGTGTTAATGGACATGTATGTGTTAAACCTGTGAGTTATGGTTTCTCAATTATCTGCATCTAGTATTTCATGGAAGTATATTGAAATACACAAGATTATTCAATTCCTACAGGATTACTGAGAAACACATTAAATGAGATCTTTTATTCCTGGTAGTTTCATGTCTTTCTTTCTCATGATTCAATTTCTAGAGATGAAATCCAGTTTCTTTCAGTCCAAACCATCAGAAGTTTTAGGAGTTTAGTGACAAGGTGTTAAAATAGAGTTAGAAGGTGAAGGGACTTTGCATGGCCTGATGTTTTGTAGCTTAATGTCTACCTCATCAGCATCACCTTCCTTCTACAAGAGAATTTGTTAGACAGTTGAGTCCAGAGAGTTTACTGCTGGGCATGCCACACTTCATCACGCTACTAATTAGCTCAAATCCTTCAAGAAATGAGATCATTACTTTCTCTTGGTAGCAACTGAGAGGTTCTTTGTGTTGGAGAAAAAGGCCAGGTGTTTGACTTCTAACCTAGCTGTCTAGCCTAATATCAACAAAATACTTGTGGTTCAAATCCAAGAGGAAAGGAGGTGCTCTTTGCAGTTTCTTTGAATGATGTTCACAAACGTGTATAGTAAATGAATTAAGTATCTTTTGTGATATAAAAAAATTACCCCACAAATAGTCACATACAATACAACAAGCACTGTTTTATGTGAGTTCTGAGAGTCGGGAATCCAGGAGCAGCTTTTCTGGTTGGTTCTTGATCTGTACTTCTCATAAGGTTTTAGTCAAGCTGCTGCTAGGGCTGCAGGCCTCTGAAGGCACCTCAAGCTGAAGCATCTCCATCTACCTGCAAGGTCACCCATGTGGCTATTGACAAGACACCTCAGTTCCCAGTGTGTGGGTATCCCCATAGGACTGCCGACAATACAGCAATTGGGACCGTGAGAGAGAAATGGTGTGTGGAATTGGGGCGTGATGAGGTGGGAGGGGAGAATAAAGATTCTTACAATCTAGTTTGAGAAATGTAACGCTGTCCCTTACGCAGGTTTAATTATCTATATAGACCAATAATATGTGAATATCAGGAGATGTAGATCACTGGGAACTGTTTGGGAATGCGATAGAATCTTAACACTATAGGAAGTAAATGAGACATATTTTCTTTCTTCCTTCTCTCTGTCTCTTTATGTCTCTCTGTCTCTGTCTCTCTGTCTGTCTCTCTTTTGCTCTTTCTGTGTATGTGTGTGCAAATATAACTCTTTATTCATTGCTTTGGTTAGTCTCCCGATCAATAAAATGTGCATGTAAAATCTGATAGGTACCATGTTCTATATCATATACACCGGATGATAAAACCTTATATTCTAGCAGGAGAAGAAATATGTCAACTAATAGACAGGGACACTCCCCTTTTGGATAAAAGAAGCTTGAAAGTTATTGTGTAAAATAATTGTGTGGGGATTTTTGTGGCTCATGTACAGAATCCAAAGGTGAGAAAGTATGCTAAATCTTTCTTTTAAAGGCACACTGAAGTTGAGAAAGATCAAAAGTGTGATGGGCATGTCAGAAAGCAAGAGCATGGTTGTTGAAAACTTTATTTTCAAAACAATGGGCACAATAGCTCCAAAAGTATCTGATCGTCTTCATCATGACGTTTTCCCATAGAGATGCAGATTCTGTGGCTCCATGCTTAAATATGAGGACCTGTGGGGCTGCTTTCCTCATTAGACCATAGTAGACATGGTATCGTGTCTTAATCCGTCATAACGCTTACCTAGCTGCCAGCCCCTAAAGCATCATTCGATGCCCACATGATAAGAAGATAAGCCAAGTTTGAAAGCTATGGAAATGAGAATGTGCTTTATGGGAGAGAGATGAAAGATCTTTTGGTGGAGAAGCTATGGAAGATTTCCCAGCTTTAGTGACACAGAAATGTCACTTGATTAACCACTCTGTATTCCTAGCCCATAAAATTATAAGCTATATAAAGATGAATGTCCTTAGCCACTGAAAACTTGCAGGGCTCTCCATTTGCTGTAATCCTGCACCACCATCTCCACACATCCAAACCTAGCACCCCAACCAGTGCTCCAGCTTGGCTTGGTGAGCTACCCAGAGCGTCATCCATAGCACTGTCTCCACACTCTCAAGTCTGACTTGGAATATACAGCCCTTTAAACCAGCTTGTCAATGCACCATCTACACACCCTTGGGACCAGTACCAAGTGGGCATCTCCTCTCCTGCCCTGGCCCGACCTTGAATCTCACGATAAACTTGAATCACACATCAGACACAAAACTAATAAAAGAACTTTACATGCTCAGGTCACAGTGCAGAAAATAAAACTTTATGAAAAGGCAAGGCACTATATACCCCTCAAACACACTCGTCCTATAGAAATGTTCTTCTACGAAGATTACTAAAATGAACCCATTACACAGAAGTTAAAAGAGTGGCTGCCCACCTCATCAAAGACTACAGAAGAGTTTAATGAAGAAATGAATAAGCAGCTCAATAAACTTTGTGAGAATAACAATAAGTGCCTTCAGGAAAACACAAGCATATGTCTGACTGAAATGAAGAGGACAATTCAGAATATGAAAACTGAATCCAGTAAAGAGATAGAAATATTGAAGGGAATCCAATGTGGGATGAAGATGGAATTGGAAAAGTCAATAACCCAACTAGAAAACTTTGGAGAAGCCTTACAAGTTGAAGAAAGCAAGCACAAGATAGAATGCCAGGGCTTGAACATAAAGTAGAGGAATTAGACCACTCAAGCAAGGGATATGAAAAAAAGTTAAAACACACAAAAACATATGCGTGCATGAAAGGAATGTGCAGGAATCATGGGGCACCACTTAAAGATCAAATTTTTAAATTATATGCATAGAAGCAGAAGAATTCCAAGTCGATAGCATAAACCAGATATTCAACATGATATGATAGAAAACGTCACTAAATTAAGGAAAGTCACACCCACACAGGTGCTGTCAGAGAGAAAGAAATAATGAGCACATTTAACTGTCTGTTCCCTAAAGCCATCAACGGAGTTAGCAACTGTGTCACAGACTGTGTCAGCGGAGCATTAAATGGGCACAGAGTTCAAAGTCAAAGCATATTTGTGTACCTCAGCAGCTGCTGTAAAAGAAACAGTAGTCAACTCAAGGCTTATGAATAGTGGAGTGACATGCTCACGTGTGTGATTAGATCCTTGAATCAGGAGAAATACAAGTGACTGACAGAGGAAGAGCGAGAGTAACACAGAATGTATATTCTTGAGAAGCCATCAAGTGACCATGATGCAGACAGCTGTGCAGAAGCATCATGGGATAGGCAGGAGCAACTTGCTCGAAAGCTTAGCACAATAAAATGTCCATCTGGTTGGAAGGAGGGTGTTAGCCTGCCATGACTTTGGACTGACACCATGATACCTGGTCTGACCTGAGAGAGAAGTCACAGGAGGAGGAGAGGGGGCACACAGTGGCCAGAAGCAAAAACGAGTTTGTTTTCCAATGTTGAATTTAAGTTGTCCATGAGATTTTTTTTTTTAATGATGTAAGGCAAGTCTTGGACAAACAATTTAAATGTGTTTTCACTCTCTCATAATTTTTACTTTCCCCACGCATTGTAATTATGTTTAATTTTAATAGAGGGCAGCCATCCAGGAAGTTATCAGTTGCTACTGAGTTTTCACTAATCGTGCCACCCAGATCTTCACAGTGTAATGGTCCTACCATCCCACCAAACCCACTATTCCCATTCGGTGTTTTTGAATTTCTAATTACAGGCATAAGATCCAGGTAATGACTGGGTGACAATTTCTGCAAGACAAATTATGCACCTAATTATAGGCACATGCTCACAATGATACCGAAGCATCGGATGCTTCTATAGAGAAGATAATTGTCAACCTTTGCACTGCAATTAAGTCTAAATGGGAATCCTCATCATTTTCCAAATGAGCAAACAGCAAGCCAGTATTGATTGGCTGTATCATGGCAGCACGTGAAATGGATTTACACCCAGGTTAATTAGTCATCTACGGATGTCACAACCCTCTGAAAACTCCACGGTGAATCTAAATAGTAGAGTTAGTTCCAAGCGCATTGTTGGAACTCTGTCTGGATGTTTTTACGTGCCTTGTCTTTGGCAGGCTAGCCTGTTACAGTTCTGTCATCTATATGATTTACAACAAATGACCGAGATCCCGAGATTTCTACCCATCAATTCAAATATAGACAGGACCGAAAGATTCAGAAAGAGGGAGACCCAGGTTTAGATTCTGCTTGCTCTTCATTCCACTTCATTCTTACACTGAAATTTTGATCCCTGCTAACTCTTCTCAATTCAGAAGGGTATCTTGAAGTATGTGCGAGTCAGCATATTTTCTATGTATCTCTAAGGCATTGTTAATAAGTCCTTCTCCAGTTATTCCTCCTTATACACAGAATTCACTGCAGTGAGATATCTGTCTATATCTGCTCCTGATTAATGATTGATGGGGAAGACCCAGTTCACAGTGGTTGGTGTGAGCCTAGGCAAGTGGTCCTGGGTTGTATAAGAAAGCAGGCTAATCAAGTCATGGAAAACAAGCCAGGAAGCAGCATCCTGCATGGCCTCTGCTTCAGTTCCTGCCTCCAAGTTCCTGCATGGTTTCCTGCCCTAACTTCCCTCAGTGATGCACCGTGACATGGAAGTGTAAGCCAAATAAACTCTTTTCTCCCCAAGTTGCTTTGGGTCAGAATTTTATATCCCAGTCATAGAAAACAAACCAGGACTCGTATCATGCAGAAAGAATATATTTCAATAATACTATTGCTTAATATCCTACAGATATATATGTTTCAGTCGTGTCAGAATGGAATGTGGGTATTTCTGATTCAAGAACAGCTTTCTGGATTTTTTTGGATTTCTGTGTTCTGGGATCTCACCTCTTCCTAAGGCTTTGACACATATTCATTCAGAAGTAGATGCCCTGGAAACAAAAGTGGAATCCCCCTGTGGCTTGCATACACACCTCAGCGCTTGTCATCATTGTGTATGTGTGTCATTAGTGAACATGGGTCACATAGCCAGCATGTACACAAATATGGGAAGTGAAGGCTCTGGTTGGACAACTTCATTCTTGAATGTACCCCACTCCACGGAAGGAAAAGCTTTTCCACTACAGGGTGATGGAATAATGTCTGTGGTCCATAGATTCTGCACTCCTTCGAGTTTAAAGTCAGTTATCAATTCCCACCTGCTCTACTGCATTTCTTTCCAAACATGCCTTCTCAAACAGCTGGATGGCATCAAGGGCGATTGGTAAACCTGTCTCTATTTCTTCATCTAGATCTCTCCCATGTCTTCTAATCTGTTCAAATACCGGCAACAAGAGGTCATTTGCTTGTGTAAGAGTCTCTCTGGTACCCAGAAACCTTTTTTTTTTGCAAAATTATTAAGTAATACAAAAATCCTTGACAGGAAAATACTCCTAACTTTCAGTTGCATGATTAAAAGATTAATTTTATTATCGTGTGTGTGTGTGTGTGTGTGTGTGTGTGTGTGTCTGCAGATGCCTGCAGAAGCTAGAAGAAGGCATCAGATTCCCAGAAACTTGAGATACAGGTGGTTGTGAGCTGCTTGATGTCGAAGCTGGGACATGAATCCAAGTCCTCTGCAACAACAGCAAGTACTCGACTGCTAAGCCATCTCTCCATCCCTAATCTACTGTGCTCAACACCATTTCCAACGAGATCCTTGCCCATATATTGAAGATTTGCTATTTATATGGCTCTTTTTTCTGGAGAATTTTGAATATTATCTCTGTAGTCTATGTTTTGTTTTTGTCATTCTAGGACATGGTTGACTGAGGTCTGAGGGTGGAATCCTAATGCCCAAGCAAAGAATGGCCTGGAACCTAATCCAGATAATTTGTAGACAGGATCATCAAAGTTATCTATTTAATTCTTTTCACATCACAGACAAGGAAACAGAGACCTAGGGCTGGAAACGATTTACTCATGACAGAGAAATAGCAAGTGGCAGGGTCAGCCTGAGTCTAAGACCTCTAAATCAGAACTAAATTTGAGTTGATTACTTTTTTTGATTTGAGTTGATTACTTTTAAGAATGAAATGCCATTGTCATTTTGCATAGAGCTGGCTACTACATAATATTTGCCCTTGATCTCTAGTTGATGGTCACTTGAGATCATCTTCGGTGGTGTGCTTAGCCCAACACTTCAGCTTCTACCTGAATGCTGATGTACCAGTCAACCAGCTAGCTTTTCAGAAGGACAAATATTCTCTCTTTTGGGGGTCTCTCTGAAACCCTGTTAGCAAAGGCAAAAGGACTTTTAATCGAGTTATCCCTGCCCCAGAGGTATAGATTGCCTGCAGTGGTGCAATCTAAGGTCCTTATAGCCTCACAACTCACTAGCTCATATCCCCTTTCAGGCTTTGTTTTCACTGAGCAAAATTCATTTTGGCTCAACACTGCAACTACGCCACAGTTAACTGCAACAAATGTGTTTTCTGTGTAGTCTGTATCTTTTATTGGCTATAATAAAACTCATAAATCAGCATAGATGAGGAGTCACCCATATACTAAAAATGAAAATAAAAAAACAGAGACAATACAATAAAATATATTCTGAAGGAAGCATCTAATGTTGCTTTGTATGTTTAGTGAAAAGATCTGAAAGCAACCAGTCACAGTCTCCTGGACTATACACCTTTGGATGATGTGCATTTTCCTGGGTTAGCACAGAAGGGAAAAAGAAGTGAAAAAGCCCTCTGAAGAACAATGAAGTGCAATCCTGCAAGCCAGTCAACAAAGCACTTTAAAGAGTGTGTACTTGCCGCAGTGATACGCAATTTGTGGGAAGCCACTAATTGCCGCGTCTATAATGTGGTTTTAAATCTTTCCCGAAAACGTCCACAGCTCATTCAAAAACAAGGCATTTAAAAGCTGCAAAGCTTCCAAAAGCTCTTGCCTGGGGTGACTGGCATTTTCCTGAACTTGTACTTCCAATGACAATTGAACTTCACTGTCTTGTGGGGATAGTGGAGCTGTTGGCCAGTAATGAATGGAAAATGCTAAAAGAGAAAGATGCTGTTGGACTGAGGGCAACTCAAAACTCCTTTTATGGATCGATGGTTCCACAGTGGCAAGGCTGGACTAGCCTTTCTTGTTAGAGAGAGGGAGACAGAGACAGACAGACAGACAGAGACAGACACACACACACAGAGACAAAAAGAGAGAGAAACAGACAGACAGAGAGAGACAGAGACACACACAGGGACAAAGAGACAGAGAGAGACAGACAAGAGAGAGACAGACA
>LOJH01041432.1:7895-19971 GCA_001685095.1 Ellobius talpinus
CTTAACAGAGTAAAGCCAGGGGGAAATCCAAACAGAGATGTAGAGAGAGAGAGTAGGCAGAGTCAGGAAGAGCCACGTAGCTACCACAAGAGACAGATGCCTCTGCTGGAGCCTTCCAAAACTTTGCCGGTAGGCCAAGACCTCGTGGTGATGCACAGATTAATGGAGATGGGTTAGTTTAGGATGTAAGAGCTAGCTAGAAATATGCTTAAGCTATTGGCCAGACAGTATTGCAAATAATATAGTTTCTGTGTGATTATTTTGGGTCTGAGCAGTTGGGAGTGAACAGCCTCCGACTAAAGCCTACTTTTATGCATTTTCCTGATTGGCTCATTCTTCTTTTAATTTTTTAATTTCTTTTTTGCTGAACTCTCTTTTCTCATCTCATTGAATGACTTAAGAGTCATTTCCCCCTTTCCTTTTGTTATTATTTTCCTCCACATAAACGTTTTATTCACATAGTCCCACTTGTAAAATTACCTTGGCTCATGTTCTCCTCAGAGATGAAATTCAACTTCATATGAATTTGTAAGTAAGATTCAAATTCTTAAGGGGTCATATTTTTTTATTTTCTATTTTTGTATGTTTATTTTTTGCTACTTTCATATTTTAGGAGATTAAAAATAATTTGATGTTTATTAACATAAAGCTTTTCATGAAAGTTTTAATGACTTTTAATTTCTATTTCACCTGAACTTATTTTCATTGATATTAGTGTTTATTTATTGTGCTTTTTTCATTTTATATTGAATGGTATGCCAAAGATTTATCTCCTTTTCTTAGTCTTTTCAAATAACTTAAAAAAATTATTCCTTCTTAATTTTTTTATTTGCTATCTTGTTTCTGGGAGTTTCCTTTAATATTTTTAAGCTTTGTTGTTGTGTTGTTGTTGTTCTTAATTCATTTACCCCATTTAATTTATGCATTTAGCCAACACATCTTATCCTAAGAATTGCTTTGGCTGTGCACCACTTAGATACTGTGTTTTATTATGCCTAATTCAAAGTATATTCTAATTTATATTGTAAACATTTTATTCCTTTAAATCTATATAGAATTCTTGGCTACCTTTTTTATTAGTCAAGTTTTTTGTTACTGTTTTATTAATTTTTGAGGTGATAATTTTATAACATTTTAAATACCCTTAAGGTTATTGTGTTGTGGGCTGGCGAGATGCTTTAGCAGTTAAGAGCACTGGCTGCTCTTCTAGAGAACTGGTGCTTACTTCCCAGCACCCATAGGGCGTCTGACAACAATCTGTATCTCCAGTTCCAAGGGAAGCTATGCTTTCTTCTGGCTTCTGTGGACACCAAGCAAGCACATGGTACACACACATCCATGCTGGCAAGGCACTCATACACACATAATTAAATCTTTTTAAAAATGTTCCTGTGTTATGTAAAGTTCTTGCCAGTGCTGTTGGTAAGCTTTGTCCTAATTCCTTGCTTTAGGCCTTTCTTTTCTCATGGTACCTCTGTACTGTTCACTTGACTGTGCAAGTTTAATGCACCCTGGATTAGGAAACTGTTTCTTCTGGGGAGTATCAGTTCTTCTGTTAAAGCTCCAAGGTGTTATCCTTAGCTATTTATGTTAATGTCTCAGCCAGGGTATCTTTACCTATATGGGTGAATGTGTCCCAATATTTACATAAGTTGTGGATAGTTTTGCCCTGGACAGAAATAGTTTTTCTTATGTTCTTGGAAGAAGGTTGATAAGAGTTTCTAGACTCCTGTTTGAGTGGTTTCACATATTCCAGGGCTGTGTGGGTAGGGTGTCTTTTTCTAGCTTCCTACTTACCCAAGTACATGTGTTTTAGAATCTTAATTTTCATAGGCTTTCAAGGGCCAAAGACAAAAGTGCATCATTCTGTCTTTTATTTTCTGTACTCCCCACCGCAAACCTGAAATTGCTGCTCACTCTAAGTTTGTTTATATATAAAATGTGCTTAGTTATATAATAGCCAAAATATCTATGTAATTTAGATGGAATTGTGCTGCTATCATCAGGAATCATGCAGTGAGATTTCAGCTGATAAGGCGGAAGACTGACCCACCCGAATGAATGAGTTCTGATGGGGGCAAACCCAGTTTGCAAGGCTCTGGGCCCACCTTTTGCATATCGACTGATTCTCACAGTGGATCCCTGGTGAAGCCATAAGCACTTGCACCCTTGGTGCAAGATTCAGCAGAGTACAGATAAGTGGGCACAATTCTTTCCCATGTGCTGGTATATTGGGTCATATCCCCCCCACTCTGTGGGACCTCCAGTGGGAAATTTGGTCAGTCAATAACCTTGGTTCCCACAGTCTAAACTCTGCTTCCCTGAGATACATTAGAAGCCACCTCCCTGCAACTATCTTCCATTTGACAGGACTTGCAGTCAGGAAAGGAGTCTTTTCATTTACATCACACTTGGGACCTTCAAAGATAAAAAAGGGACGTCCAAGCTCAGAAAATTGCCTTTGTTTTGCATGTGTTTATAAACTGGATACTAGAGAATACGACAACAGTGGGAGAAAAATAAAGAAACTGATGCAGAAAAGTAAGTAGTGGAGAGTTCATTTCACCCTCAGATTTAAGTCCTGTGCTTCCAGTGAGTCTTCTTTTGGACTCTGAAGGGAACACTGAGGTCCCTGATAAGATTGTGAATTTGAAGTCTCTACTACTACTGGGTATGGGGGACACTACTGGAGAAGGAAGATGGAGAAGGAGGAGAGAAAAGATGCTGTAGGAAATATAGGTGACTCAGACAAGACCAAGGTCAGCGGTGTCCTTGACCCCTCTGGCTGCTACAATCCTCCCTCTCTTCGGCAGCTCTCCCTAAGCTCGGCCTGTTCAGCTGTGGGTCTCTGCATAAGTTTTTAAAACTTATTGGACTGAAGGCTCTCCTTTGACATAGTCAGCAATCTGATCACATGAGATGGCCAGTTCAGAAAACACACGGAAACAACTAAACTGGTTCAGAGGAACCCATGGAGTCTGAACCAACAACCAGGGAGCCTGCATAGGACCGACCTATATGTTACAGTTTTGTAGCTTGGTCTATTTGTAAGACTCCTAACAAAGGAAGCAGGATGTTCCCTAATGCTTTGGTTGGCTGTTGGTAACTTACTCCTCATTCTGGACTGCCCTGCCCAGCCTATATTCAAGGGGAGGAGCTTAGTCTTACCGAAACTTAATATGCCATGCTTTGTTGATACCCATGCGAGGCCTGCCCCTTTCTGAACAGAAACAGAGGATAAACAGATTGAGGGGCTGTATGGATGGGAGGTGAGGAGAGAGAATGGGAGGACAGGAGGAAGAAAAACTATGGATGGGATATAAAATAAATAACATATTAATTTAAAAACAGATCAAAGTCAGATTTCTGGAGTAATTTTCCACACATCCCTTCTCCACCTCTTTGACTTGTTTCTTTCCAGGGATACTAGAAATGAGCACGGATCAGTGGTGTGTAGAACTTGAAGATTCATTGAGTTACCTGTGGAGGCTTTCAAGTCCTGTACTATGCAGATCACTGCGTTTCCTGATGGTACAGCTTCCAGCAGCAAAGGCCATCATGGTACTGCTGCCTCACAGGAACTTAGACCAAATGGGACTGACCTTTTATAACTTTTAAAGTACACTAGAAAATAATCAAAATCTAGTAGACCTTTCCAGAGACCACAGTCAATAATGTACCCTATCCTCACTGGAGTCTACAGTGTTCCACTTGGAAAGGGAGGATTGGTTACAAGGCGCTCAGCCTTGTAAAGAATGGAACTGCACACATCCATGCCTCGTGGGAAGTTTGTTATAAAATGGTATGAACGGGGTTGGAGAGCTGCTCAGTGGGTTAAATGCTTGATAGTTGAATGTGGGAACAGGAGTTCAGATTCTCAGAAGTTAGTGTAAAAGCTGGGTAGGTATCCTGGCACCTTGTAATCCCAGCATTCCAGAGGAAAATACAGGGGATCCCAGGTGCAAGCTGGCTCAGCACACTAGCTAGATTCATCAATATCTAGGTTCTGTCAATGACTCTGCCTCAGTAAATAAAGTGGAGAACGATTGAGGAAGACACCTGACTTTGACATTATGGCCTCTATGTGCACGCACATGCAGGTGTTCCTCCCCATGTGAGAGTACACATATGCTAACAAATATATACGTGTATTCACACACCACACCTGCACTAGAAGGTTAGAAGCAGTGCAGGATGATAACTGACACCTTTGGTTTCTACATATTCATGCTTTGTACGTGCTGGCACTCACACATGCACACATGTGTCCACATGTATACACATACGCAGGTGAACAGGTGCACAGATGTAATTGGGGCAAAGACCATGAAGTAAGAAATGTGTTTATTCCATATGGAGGAGCAAAGAGACAGGGCCCCTCTGGAGACAGCATGTGTGCTTTGCAGGAGCACATGCCTCAGGCGACCTGTGGACAAAGTGGAAAGGGAAAGGAACGGGATAGAAAAGCTAAGCTCTTTCTTCAAGACGTGTTTGGACCCCTAGTTGGCAGTCTACTGGTACTGGAATCTGACGTATGTACAAGGAGCTGGTGAAGCTGGGTCCAATCAGTGAAAGACCCTGCACAGAACACAGTTACCTCCATTTGTCCCCTTCAAATGAGAAGAAAATGAATATTTCCATCAACACAGTAGACATGTAGATTTCCAGTTTCATTTCTGTTAAAGTCCTCCTACATATGATGTTCCTTTCCCGTGTGAATCACCAAAATGTGAGCTGACCTGCTTGTAACTGAGTTGACTCTAATGTGATAAATTGGGAAAAATAAGAGGGCTTGGAATTCCATTGATCAAAAGTTACTCAATAATATTATTTTGCTTTCATTTATTAATATTATAATACTATCAGCCTTATTCCCAAATGAGACAGGCTGCTCAGGTGTTCCTATGACAGTTCACATCATATGCTATCTAAGCTACTTGCGATTCCCTGAAAGAGATACCAGTAAGACGTGCAAATTAATATGCTTCTCATTTTACTCAAAAATTATAATTTTGTTCCTTGCCTTTAAAAGCCTATCCCTGCAAAGTTATGAAAAGGAGCTTGCTGAGGGAGCTTTCGCTGAAACAGTGAAGTTTATTGAAGTACCTTCTAAACTGCCATGATTTAAGCAGAAGAATCCTGGAGAACAGACCCAAAGTCTCCTAATGTTGTGACGATGTACATGCTAGACTCCCAAATCCACAAGATAATATTTGCTTTTTCAGGTCTTACTTTTAATTAAAAGCAGCATACATAGGGCTTCTTATTGGCACACTAGTCAGTTTTATTTAAACTTCATTTTTTTAATTTGTCAGACAATCATCTACTTACTTATTTAGGTAATTTTGCTCCTTTTGTGTGTGTGTGTGTGTGTGTTGTCGCTACTGAAATACAGTGGGAACTAATACCTGGTGGGTTTGAACAGTGCCTTGCTGGTTTCTCTTTGGGAATGTTCCGGTCTGAATAACTCCTTCCTATCAGAGGGATCACTGGCATTTGGCGCTAACAGACTGCACATGAACGTGCCAGTCTGATCCTGGGTAGTACCTTTATAGATGCAAATAAAGAATGGTTCGCTCCATGCAGAACTGCAGAAATATATGGGGTGTCTTATGAGTGCTATCTGATGCTTCTCATTTTTGGCTTTTAAAACTTAGAAACCTTGATATTTGAAATAAATAAAAATTCTGAAAAAATATATTTTTTTCCATTTCTGGAAATCTTGTAGGTTCAAATCCATTTACTACAACAGACAGAAGAAATTCATAGTTTGCTAAATTTGTTAGAGTATCATAGAAGATTCACACAGTAAATGGAATTTGAAGAATTAAAATATAATTCTGATTTTAAAAAAACCTGAAAAGTATATTGTGTGGTAGTGCTGACTCTAAAACACCCTTGTTGTCTCGGAAGTTATTTCATTACACAGGCCTTTAGATTTTAGCCGTATGTATAACGTGGAGGTAGCAAAACAGCAGCCAGAATTCTAGGAGGAGACATGAGAGCTAACAAACACAGGAGACAAGATATCTAACAGTTTCATATGGAAAAGCAAACACACTTAGCTGTTGACTTCAACACAGAGAGGAGCCACCCTATCTAACCTGCTTTCTTTCACCCCACTTAATACTTATTATTAACGTGGAGAAGACTTAATAAGTCTTTTAACAAAGGATCATGTTCCAAGCAGTTCTTAGAAGATATGGGTATCGGCAGAGGAAGAATGATGAGTCGTAAGAGGGTAAGGACATTCAGATGTCAAAGCTGGGTGACTTTAAGCTATTCATAGAGACTATGTTCACCTTTCCAGATACCTCTTATTGTTCTCTGACTTCATGTGCTGTCAGAATTGAATGAGCCTTCTCTCAGGGCTGGGGCCAGAACATCAGCAAGGTACCCACCTGTGCAAGTGTTGGAGCGGCAACAGCTTGCCCAGGTGCAGTGGGCTTGGTGCCTGCTTTTGCGAATCTCAGGGCTCCCATATGCAACAGTGAGAAGGCCCTTACAGTAATGTCTCCTGGGTTATTGCCAATCATTTTTCTGCAAGGCTGGCTGTATGCAAAGAAGCTCTACCTAATGGGCCTTTGATGGCCCATATGGCAGAGATTTGGCTTGGCTTTTTCTTCCTACTCAGCCACAACTTTCATAGACTTGGAAAGTCAGGAGCCCTCTCAGGTTATAAAATGCCTGTACTGGAGCTGTTCCATCACCAGCCCATTACCCCCTGCCAGGGACCATGGGGGCAACCAGACATGTGGCCCGAACCTTAAGGATGGGAAGAGGCAGTTTGGCAGAGCCAGGGCAGGAAGGGAGTGGGGATATACTCCAGCAGACAATAGAGAGTTGAGGAATATTAAAATATCTTACCAATTACAAGAAACTCAGAATTGACACCATGAAGGTGAAAGGGGGAAATATTGGCATGTGAGAGGGAAAAAGAATGGGAAGTTCAAGGTCATTCAGGGTGTTGTATGGGGAGCGTCCATGGGGAGTTCATTTTAAAAGCAATGCAGACGTCGAAGCATTTTAAGAAACCGGCGAAGTTTGCTTTATTTATTTATTTTTTTTAGAAAGACTGACATGAAATAAAGATGGGGATTAGAGAAAAAAGTTATTATTATACTCTGCAAGTGAGAAATGGGGATCAGACAGCGGTGAGGGACAGAAAAGCAGAACTGATTAAAGCAGATATGTGGATAGAAAGGTGGACAGAACTTGATGAGCAAGTACAAAGGAGTGGCCCGAGAGAACAGGAGGTCCTGGCACAGTGCAAGGCTTCTGGTAGGGTGAGTGGGTACATTTTTTTTTTGAAAAAGGGAGATCAGGAATAATTTTGAGTCCAGATAAGATGATGTGCTAATTTTTGGAGCTGTCAATCCTGTAGGAATGGAAATATCCAGAGAGCTGGTGTCTAGAGTTTTAGATTTGGTAGGTATAGATGAATTCGGTTGAGGATAATACAGGGTGGGAACCTAGGGAATTGGATGGACAGACACCAGATGCCAATGGTTCTGAGACATTTTAGTAAATTTCTGTAAACATTGTCCTATATGAATTATTCTTATTTAAACTGTAGTACAGCCTGTCTGAAGGAATACTGAGATCAATTCTTTGAGTCTAAGTTTAAGTCTGTTTTTGGCTGGGTGAGTGAAAAAGTCAGTTTCTTTCACCTTCAACATCTGATTCTGACAGGGAAGAGACTATTTGTCTCAAAGTGAAGCCTCTATCGTTGTAGGGCTCCTCATTAGGCCGGGGACACTGGGAACAGTGAAACATGGAAGAGTATGCATTCCTTTCCTAATGTTATTTCCTAGAGTGGGTTTTGTAGAGTTCTTATGATTAATGATAGCCCAGGAGGGATGTCAGGAATAACCTCAAGCATGGACGGGGACAAGGCAGATACACAGATGAACTATGAACCTTATATTGCCTTTGTTAGCCTCCTCCTCTCATTTCTCCATTTTAACATATATTTTTAAAGGTCAGCCTGACTGACAAAGTGAGTTTTAGGCCAACCAGGGATGCACAGTAAGACCTTGTCTCAAAAAAAATATCTTTGTGAGTTCAAGGCCAGCCTAGTATACATAATGAGTTCCAGAATAGTGAGAATTACTAAGTCCCTGTCTCAGAAGAAAAAAGAAGGAGGAGGAAGAAGGAGAAAGAAAGAAGTATATATTTTATATTTTAGAGCAATTTTATAATCACTGGAAAAAACAATTATTATTAAGGACACAGTCTGTATATCTTCCTCTTCCAAAATGCAGCCCTTTCACCACTGATCTCCCTATCAGAGTCATGCCTCTGATGCATCTGGTGGATCAACATTTAGATTTCATTGTCATATATTGGGATTTATTTTAGTTATGTTTCCATTGCCTTGATAAAACCCATAACCAAAAGCAACATGAAGAAGGGAAGAGTTTATTTTACCAGACAGATTTTTGTCCGTCATTGAGAGAATACAAGAACTCAAGGCAGGAATAGAAGCAGAAACACCAGAGGAATTCAGTTTGCTGGCACGTGAGCTTGTTTTCTTAATCCAGAAAATGCCTCACAGGCTTGTTCACAGCCCAAACTGTTGGGGATACTTTCTCAAGTGAGGTTCCTTATTTATACATAAGTCTAACTTGGTCAAGTGGACAAACGCTAGCCAGCACGATGTTTAGTCTGGATGTGTTGTTCTATTCATTTGGACATAGGCATAAGGACACATGCCATTACTACTGTTGCTCTAGCATACAGCGTAGTTTCCCTACACTAGAAGTCTTCTCTGCTTCATCCCCCCTCCCTTCATAGCTCATATGCTTAAGTCAGACAATGTGTCTGCATTGTGAAATTTCTATTTGCCTTGTAGATGCAGTGGATGTTAAGATAGGCAGAGATACAGGATGGGAGAAGGCTGGTAAGTAAGTGCCAGCCTCAAAAGCACAGGGATATGAGTTTGAATCCCTAGAACCCATGTAAAAGTAGGGCTGGGTTTTGTACATCTATATCCCTAGTGCTGAGCATGTTTTCAAAGTCAGACACAGTAATATTCATACCTAGGTGGAAGGATTATAATGCAAGTAATTATTATTCTTATTATGCTGCTGTATGGACAGAGCACAGTAATTGGGACTTCACTGTTGTGAAGTGTTTAGTTTAGTGTTTAGTTTAGAAGGACTTAGTCCTTCAGGGTTCATTTTTTTTTCAGAAGGCATCAGAAATAGACAATGTAAATCCATCTTAATTAGGCAAACAGATGAAGTCAAATCAGTGTTTAAGATAGAACATTTCTGAATTTACACAATTTCCTTTATTATTTGTACCACGAGTTTCTGACTGGTCTCTAGGAACAAAATATCTTTGACTTGGAAACTACCAATGTGTTGGTATAGAAACACTTTTGAATTGTGTGTGCATGCACACACCTATGTGACCATTTGTGTCTGTGTGCTCATCCATGTGTATGCTTGTGTTCAGTATGTTCCAGTATCTCAGACAGACAGAGATGAGAAAAGTAGGAGGCCAAGCAGGAGTGAACAGGGGAGGATTACAACAAATTTATTTTTTTCAGTAATAATTCTCCTAAAATGAGTGCTAGATTGAATAATGACAGAGAAATAAAAATTAGGTAGAACTGTAGTTCAAGGGGCAGAAGGATAGGGCCATGTTAGAAGAAACTGGTGAGGAGAGGATAATGGTATCAGGGTCTTCACAGGACAAAACAAGTTCTCTTTCATCAAATGACAACTCAGAGAGCAAATACAACTAATGATGTCTCTGTTTCTGTAACTCAATAACTTCTCCCTCTGCTGAGGAACAGAAGGATCCAAAGAGTTCCGATTCTAAAAATTAAAGAAAACCAAGGAATGGACATTGAAGTTTGATCCTGGAACATCTTCACCCAACTTTTCTCAGTGAATATTTATATTTTCAATAGCATTAGATTTAATGGATTACTCTCCACTTTTACCTGATTTGAGAAAAAAGCTCTTCTGGCAGAGAAGATAACCAGATAATCCACTGATATGGTGTGAGCAATGCGAGCATCTATCTCTGAGGTACAAGAAAATGTTCAGCAATAGCAATATGTGGACTCTTTAATTGATATTATTCACTAGACTGTTAGCGACAGGCATATCTTACTTTTTTTTAAAAAAATCTTTGATACCTGGTGTGGTTCTTGACATGCAGCAGATCTGAATTTCACCTTCTAGATAGACGAATGACAGAATCAGAAAAGTCTTTCAATCTAGACTTGAGATAGAAATGATAGCAACAATGATGCCTCTGATAGAGATCATATCAAGCATTTAGCAATAATTTCCTCTGGGCTTGGAACACTGAAGAATGTTATGCATCTGCTCCTTTATTCTTAATAGTAATTATTACTGCCCATATGACAATGTAGACAAAGAACCAAAGATACGTAGCTATGAGGAAGTTGGCACATGTTCTTACAGCTAAAACATACTAGAATCAGGGTTTGAATTAGAAATGCCTGGTGCCAAAAGTCATGTACCTTTATCAGCTACCGATGACACAAGCTCCTCTTTCACTATTTTAATTGACTTGATGTGGGCAGATATCCCACTTGTGGTAATCTATGGTTGGATAGTGAACTTACACATGTGGAGTGCTTATCTGGCTTTAGATTGTGGCTTACTCTGTGAATCCTTGTGAAGAACCAGAGACATGAAAAGATTGCTTTCCATTCACGAATACTCTTAAAATGTAATTGTCACAAGTTTCCTGCTTAGTGGAAAGAAGCTGAAGTAAAAGCCATTTTCAACTGAACACAAGCATTCATTCTCCTGTCTATTAGCTGGGAAGAGCCTCGATAGGATGCCTGACCCTTTTCTGGGAAATGTACAGAATTACAGACCCCTCTAGATCTTGTTTGTAAAAGATACAGTAGTGGTCTCTCTTATGTGATTGCTGCTGAGGTCAAAGGAGTCACCGACATACCAGATGAGTCTAATCTTATGACACAGCAATACGACATTGTCACCTACAAATGTTTTGGGCCTCATTTAAAGCTATTTTGGAACACATGCAGGCCCATGTGTAACAGGTTTTACAAGCCTCATTGGAAACTGTTTTGGAAAGTACTTCGCACATAACAGCTACTCAAAAACTTCTTAGTTCCTCTGGTACCAAACTTACATTTCCAAAGCTTCAATTTTGCTGAGTTTCTAACGTGTGGCCACATCTAGTTGCACTAAAGTTAAAGGAAGAATCATTGGTCTGAAAACTTATATTACAGCTTACAATCTCTTGAGTTGATTAAAAAGCAAGGAAACAAAGCATCTTTATCTCAAAAATAGAGAAACTGATGAACAATAAGATCAGTAAGCATGTTCAGCATTGTTCATGTATTCCATACTCACTATTGATCAAACCAGATCAGGATATCCTCAGCATCTTGCTTTGATTGGAGTGTGCTAGTGGTGTGTATATTTATTCTTGTGGTAGTAAAATTGATGCTAATGTATGGAAAGTTGGACTTCTGAGAAGTCCATGATCTGGTCCATGGTCCAAATGGCCAGTGTCCCAAATTTTCATTGTGAGTTTTGCATATAAAGTGCCACAAAATCAAACTTCATTTTCCTTATGGAAAGCACTAGCTAATGGTAACTAATAAATGTGTCCCTGAACCTGTTAGTTATACAAACTTACAGTGTTGTACCCAGATTATGACCCCCAGAGAGAGACCACCAGAGAGGCCCAGACTGTAATAAGCAAGGTTTAATCAGCATAATGCAAACATGTTTGGAACTCATCTCCATCCCCGTGACAACAAGGTAGAGAGGAGCTGTATCTCCTCTGTGGGGTAAGCTTTTAAAGACATAACTACAAAGAGAATCTTTGAAGATGCTTTGGCATGGGTACAAAGACTTTTGCTCCCTCCCATTCTGTTAAGTCAGCTTTTTCCTTCTTCTTAGAGGAAGGCCACTGTTCCTGAGTTAGGCCAGCGTTATCAGCCTGTACCAGGTGGCTGGCTGGGCTGAGCTAAGTGTGCTCGGAATCTCCTGGATGAGAGAGGGGAAGGCCACTATCTTCCTGGGAAAACATTCTGCTAGGAAATTTCTTC